>CABFOV010000472.1:0-62465 GCA_902141375.1 Timema poppense
TATGTGCTCATTTCTTTTATATGTTTCTATCCACCTTTCCTCTACCTTCTTCCAAGTGTGTGTGTGTGTGTATACACACAGGAAAGATGGATAGAAACATATAAAAGAAACGAGCACATATGACTTTTACAGTGAAATGAAGAACACAGTTCACACTTGACATTGCTCATTGGACAAAGAGGTAGTGGCAGGCAGTAAGACACAATGATAAAAACAATAAAGAAAAAAGCATTTATATGTATCCTTGAGTTAATTGAACCCAGATTTGAAAAAATATATATAGCTTCGATAACAGTGAATAATAATGATAAAAAATAATTAAACTAATAAGACATACTAAAACCCTAGTAAATGGCCAATGAAGTGGGACTCACCTCCTAGAATGTTTAAATGGGAAGGATCAGCCTCGCTGCCTGAAGATTGACTGAAAGTTGGATCTGGATTATCGTCACACTTGGTTTCCTCACCTAGTGACCCAATAAGATATAATCATATTTAAATCTACCCTGGATAGAAGAAAACTGCAAACAAGGGCCATAAGCATGGCGATAAAACCTAAAGGTGTTTTGGAAGAAAAGCTTTCCAAAATATTGATTTTAAATGAGGATACATACGACCTTCGATCCTAGAATAATTGTGTGTATTTGAGAATTCGAGATTCAAAAGACTAATAAATATATTTTTTTAAATTATGAGTTAGAATTTGTTGTAAAGCATTTAAACTGCTTTTTCGTGAAAAGCTTGATACCCTGAATTGTGGTAAATAAAATAATTGACGTTCACTAAATAAAAATGTGTGTTTTAGTTTTAAGAATTAACATGCTCTTTTTAAGTCAAAACTGGTAGAAAAAATCAGTTCCAGGTGTTACAAAAAAAACCTACTGGATTAATTTGATAACGTTACAAACAAGGTGAAATTTCAATGGAAAAATAATTTGTTTAACAATAAATAAATTTATTAAAAACATTTAAATTTCACCTTGTTTGTAACGTTATCACATTAATCCAGTGGTTTTTTTTTGTAACAATCTGCCCCACTCTGCTTTTTTTGTAAATTTATCCGACACATGTTTTGGGGAAATATTAGCTTATTTAAAGATCGGTTTTATTAACTATTTATCAAAACAATGTAGAAATACTCTACAATAATGTGAAGTGATCGTGAAGGAAGCCAACCTGAAAGGATAGTTAGGTTAAGCCTAAATATAAACAAACACACATTTCTATTTTCTTTCTACACTTCACACTTCCCACTTCTTCAAGCTTCCACAGTTGCACACCGTTTTGAATTTTTGGAAATATTTATTTTTCATATGAAGAGACATTAATGAAAAAGTAATATTCCCGAAAAATTCAAACTAATGTGCAACTGTGGAAGCTTTTAAGAAGTGGAAAAGTTTAAGAAGACTTGTTGAGAGAAGTGTGTTTGTTCCTATCTAGGCCTAACCTAACTATCCTTTCAAGTTGGCTTCCTTCACTAACACTTACTTTACCATTGTAGTGTTTCTACATTGTCTTGTTATATATTTCCAAACCATCATGCAATTGTTCATTTTACTAACTTTTTTTATAATGGTTAGTGTAATTTTAATATCCTTTTTAAGACTTTAGTATTGACACCATTTTAATTATTTTATATTAGATTTTTATTTGAGTGTTCTTATTTTTAAATGGTGTTTTATAAGTATTATTTATAATTTAAAAACCAATAATTCCTTTAACTTTTTTTTTTCAAAATTATTTACTATTTATAAAAAATGAGTGTCATTTATCTTTTAAGAACATGTGTTTTAATATACTTTCTAACATTTTAAAATTATGAATATACAATACTCGAACTCGGGAGCTTTAAGAAATACTCGACTTGAAAAAACCCAAGCTCGCAGACCCCAAGTGGGCATTCAGTCTAAACGTCAAGCTCATTTAGTCTGGTTGCTGGTTTTAGGGAGGCCTGGGTCCAAAGCTCAGTTGAGCGTTCTGATGAGGTTTTTTCCTTCACTGTTTTCCACTCTCCCTTCATGAAAATTTGGGTTCATTTCCTCTAAATTCTACTATCCTCTTCCCAACTCTACTAGTGTATCTCAATATGTCTAGCCTAAATGGGTAAAATGAGACCCGCCAACAAGAAGTTCCATGCTTAGTCATATTATCAGTGGAGGTACCTGGTTGTGAATGTAGATACTGGTGTATGAGATCTTCTCCTGCTTCTGGTTCAGTTGGCACTACTGGCTTTGGTTTGGAGTCAAGTGGTGGGAAAGTTGGTATTGTTATTTCTTCAGTCTTTTGTAGGAGTGCTACCCCCTGGGAATAATATTCATAACTGTTATCATCCTCAGAAAAACTTTCTAGTCTGTGATTGGGTCAGTTTAGTAAAAATCACAGAAACCCACAAATAATGTTTGGTTCTCGGAAACAAAACTCCGGCTTTGAATACTACAAAGCTTCACCGATAAAAATATTATGTTAGGTTTGATACCAAAACTCCAGCTTTGATAATCACAAAACTTTGCCAGTAAAAATATTATAATCAAGAACACACCTTTGTGTTCAATTTTTGTCCTTTATTGCAGTTAGGTATATTGAGTGACTTGCCTCCTCCCTACCCTTCCCCTTAAACACTCACCTTCTTACTAAGTGGTGAGGGAGGTTCGACAGGAGGTGGCCTGTGTTCAAAGAAAGAGAACTGCTCCTCAGACGCAGCACAGCATTGCTTGATGCTCTCCAACAGCCATGACACTGTCACAACATGTGGCCTGCAACAACAGTGCACAGGCCAGCATCTACAACAGGTCACAACCCCGCCACAAAAAGTGTCACGGTCTTACACTAACACTTGAAAAAAATTGTAAATATCTTTCCAAAAATAAATAATAACAAATTGTCAAATTGTCAAATCATTCCTAAATGTGCCTTATTCTTGTTTATGCTCACTGGTTAAGGTGTAAAAAAAAACCCCAGCCAATTTAAAAGATATATTTTTCCCCTTCGTAGCGACAGCATATCTACAAAAATAATAATAATAATAATCACTTACCTGTGGAAGAAAGAAAGAGTCCTACTGTCGACACAAAAGATGCACCTAGCTGAGGAAACAGGTATCCTAAAGTAGAAACAAAGGATTCACCTACCTGTGAGTAGCTCTCGTGAGCTGTTTCATGTCTTCACTGACAAACTTGCCGATGATAACATGTGTGAGGGAATCGGAGATTTCATTGAATCTTGTCGCTCCTCCTCCATTTAACACTCTACGTAGCTTCTCTGTTTGATCTGGGTTGAATCCACTCAAATACACCTTAAATAATACAATGGATCAAAACTATTTTTAAAATATTTATTGTGAACTATGTTATTAGGCATAAGCCCTAGAATCCTTAAAGACATTTTAGATTCTAAGATGCACGAAAAAGTGTTGTTTCTTTTTAATACCATGTTTTATTACCTGTTCAGATGATACGAATAATGTACTAATTATGCTAATGTGTTAGGGATGACTGGTTGATCGTGACAATTTTCAGTCGATCATGTGAGAAAGCTACATTGTCAATAATAGTTGATTTTTTTTAGTCTTCTCTTAACCCTTTGAGTGCCAAGAGAAATGACAAAACAAAAAAAAAATTGTAAACGTGCCAAACGATTTTGCTGAATAATACAGGATTTTGTTTAAATTTTTAAAAAAACTGTTTTATTTAAGATTATCTTTTAAGCTTTGAAAATTTAAATAGCTCAAAATAGAATAAATCCCTGAAAAGAACATAAAAAAAACTTTAGTAAATAACAAAATTTACAAAAAAAACTAACTTTAGATTTTATGCTAAAATTGGGTTATGAATAGCAACTGTTTCAGTGACTATTAACTTTAGCAGGGTTATATTAGAATAAAGTTTAAAATAAATAATTGGCTTGGAATCAGAAGGGGAGGCTGTGTGGGGTTACTTCAAACCTGGTACTTCTGCATAAGCATGAAAAGGTTGTGGTGGATTATCCTGATCTTCAAGATTTATTTCATCCCAAGAGGAACCACTAGTATTCACACTCGCGTTATTAATGACAGCTGCCACTTCTACTTGATCCGATCTTTCACTCTCACTTGAATATAATTCCGGTTTAGTTTCAATATTTACCAATTCAGAATCACTAGCAAATCAATCAATCTCGCTAGAGCTACCAATAAATATTGCAAGTATTTCTGTGTCTTGAATCACAGCTTTCCTATTAGTAGCCATGTTTAAGAACAAGGCCAAAGATAAAACTCATTGAGTTAGAAAATAATTTTCATGTTCAATATATCGAAACTCTAAGTGCAAATACAAATAAAAGTAGCTTAAACTATGAGAATGCAGTGGAAATAAAATCTACCGTATCTGTTGACTTAACTCTGAGCTAAGAGCTAAAAACATAGGATCGCTATGAACGAGGTTGGGAATTTTAGCAAATATTTTGTGCATTGCTCTGAGCGACGTTAGCACTCAAAAGGGTTAAATATAGCAAGTATTTTTAAATAATATTTGAGGTTAAGTGGTATAGAGCACTAGGCTAAATCATGGTTTAAATTAGGAGGGATAGCCAGCACTTACCTTGGTGATACTGGAGTAGAAAATGTTTAGATATAACACTAAAAAATACAAATAATCTGTAATTTTGTATTATTATTAGCACCGTGTCTTACTACCCATTCGGGTTGTATGCACTTACGCTAATGTGTAATGGTAGGGTAATTGTGAGATGAAATGAAATACCTACAGTTTAACGGTGGAGGCCTGACATTCCACACATTCACAAGTTGTGATTATTACACGTCTTGTCAGTGCTTAAGGAATGGATTGGCAATCAGATAAATCTGTGCCAGGACCAAGAATTGAATAACATACCCCTAGTCTGCCAGGTCACCTGTAATTTTTTAATACATTTAAATAGTTTAATAGAAAATGTGATCTTTATTTATCCCTTTTTTTCTGTAAATTTAAAAAATAAATATAAAGTGAAGGGAGTGGGTGGTAATCAAATGTAGGGTGGAGAAACAATGGGTGATTGCGGGACCTTTGATAATGCTATAGGTCAATCGTGGCCCAAAAAAAGTTACTGACCCCTGCTTTAGGTCATGCAACCATCGAAGCAGGCTTCTATGAATTTTAATTTTTTTAAACATAATTAGGAATGAAGTTATCTGGAAAATAGTGGGGGTACAGGGCATGAGATATTAGAGGACACAAAACTAAGATGGTATGGGCATGTAATGAGGATGGAGTAGGAGAGTATGCCAAACAGATAAGAGAAGGTGTGCAAGTGAAAGTAGAAGACTGGAAGCAATTAAATAAAGAAGGAAGAATGGTGGAAGAATAGAGGAAGATGGAGGCATTTTACTAAAGTGACCTGGCCAAAGGCTGGAAACAATTTATGATAATGATAATGATAATGATAATGATAATAATAATAATAATAATAATAATAATAATAATTCTGATTTAAATGTTAAATTAATGGTTTGGGGTCTAGTTACAAACAACTAAAGAATCACCCAATTAAATCGCCAAGCAGTCTAAGCTTTCACTCTTCTATTAGACTTGCCTGCTCATGACGGAAAGATCGGGGTTCAAATCTTGGTTGGGTCTAGTGAGGGTGGTTTTTTTCCAAAGTACCCTCATTCTCCTTACATACATATGTGGATAAACTACCTCTAAAATGCTTCCTTTTTCATCCCATAGCCCAAGAGAGTAATTATCATACATACATATAATCTGAACAGGTATTAGAATGTGGTGGTAAAAAGAACTAATGAATCAAGGTAAAAATATTCATAGCCATGTGGGAAATTTGACTTTTTATGCTTATTGTTTTTTCTAAGATTCATATTAGACCCATCTGTGAGAATAAGTGACCAATATGGTGTTGCACCCACCTTACAGCCATCAAGAAAAGGTCCAGCCTTTTTGGCTTCCATTATATCCAGCTTCTCCAATAGTTCCAGATATTCCCACTCCCCTGAAATAAAACACAAGATGGTTGCATGAGTTGTGCAAAGATTTGACTATGCTTCATCAGAAAGTTAACTTGTCAAGATACTACATAATAGGGTGAATTTTGCTAATTGTCTCCAATTAAAGAATTAGTGGTTATCAAGGTCCAGGGTGATATTGTGATGATGGTTCTGAAACACGATAATTATTACTTTGTGTGTGCCATTACTAAAAAATTTGTGAGTCGAGAGATATTTTAGTTGTTGTCTGGACTCAAGTTTCCTAAAACTCACAAATGTGCTTCAATAAGGTATTATTTTAAAACAAATTTCTTCAATCTTTTCTTGTGTCTACTTAATATATATATTTATTCGGTTCATAGGGGTGTGAAATGAGTAAACTCAAATCGAATATATGAAATATTCTTTAAGCCAAATCGAAGTTTGAATAATTTTAGTTAGCTTTTTAAGATAGAAAATATTATATTGTGGTTATTTATGCATATATAGCTTTATGCACTAAAATTACTTGAAATTGTTTGTAATGTTTAGATTTAAAATGATAAATTAAAATATTATCACAACCTACAAGTCAAATAAATAAATCAGTTTCTTCCCCATATTAATATTAATTTTTAATCCATACAAGAGCTCAGAATGGGATTAATTGACCATACATTTGAGTATTTTAGCTCTCAATATTTTTATTGGTGAAGCTTTATAATTGTCAAAGATTTAATTTTTTTCTAAGTAAAGTTGACCTTTTTTCAGAGCTAAGTCAAAGTTTCTAAGCTTCGCACATCCCTAGCATACAAATATATTAAATTTAGTTAAAAACATTTCTCACACAAACTATCATTCTTCAATATGTATGTATGTACCTAAGGTTTATGTCTGTATCTATTTACAAAAATTACAGTTAAAACAAAGTAAGTACAAATATAATTCTAGATTACTGTAACTCGACTAGGAATCAATGTTTTCCTCAAACTTAACAGGAAGTGAAAATTACCCACTTGGCACATTCCTAATATTTAAAAACTATTTTAATTGTTATGATTTTGGTATTGGTGAGAATATAAGACGAAACTAGTCTAACCCCACACCTGATCTCTTTGCTACCAAGTCCTTGGTACATGTAGAAACCTGGTTAATTACGCTCATCTCGGCAGACACACTCATGTTGATTGTCTCGTCAATGTGAGTCAAATTGTCTGGCTTTTCCCCAAACACAGAGCTCACCGACGAGAAGTCTGGATTGAATTCTGCAGGAAAAAAAAGTAACCCAGCCAAGGTATTAAAAATCAGTTATAAGGATACTACAAATCCTTAAAGATAGCCAGGATTCAAGGATAACAAAAATCAGTTTCTAGATTTAAAAAAATAAAAAAATAAATTTCAAATCTGAAATAATAATAATAATAATAATAATTATTATTATTATTATTATTATTATTATTATTATTATTATTATTATTAGCACCGCGTCTTACTACCCGTTCGGGTTATACGCACTTACGCTAATGTGTAATGGTAGGGTGATTGTGAGATGAAATGGAGGACCTACAGTTTAACGTGGAATCCGAACCACGGTGGAGGCCTGGCATTCCCCACATTCACAAGATCCAGAGGTGAAGGAAGGGTTTGGTAATCAAATAAATCTTTGCCGGGACCGAGGATTGAACCCCGGCTGCCAGCACAGAAGTCCGACACCTTACTCCTAGACCGCCAGGTCACCGACTTTAGAGCTATTATGATGCTTAATGGTTGTACAGCCCTCCATAATTATTGGACTGCAAACAACTAGAACCCAAACCATTAATTAAGCACTAATCTGAATGTACTTTTATTTTCATCACCTCATCACACAACTTGTTTGGGTTATATACACATATGTACTAATTACACTAATGTGTTGGGTGTAAGGAAGGTTGTATTTAGATTAAGTGTACCCACATTTGTGTGGAGGGAGGGTGTAACACAATTTGGGAAAAAAAAACCTCAGTTCACCTGACCAGGATTTGAACACTGATCTCCCATCATCAGCAAGCCAGTATATTGCAAGTGAGACACCTTAGACAAGGACTATTCAATTAGTTATCCAAGCCGGTCACTCCAAAAAATCATAATAAATGGTGGGCCAGATATTTAATTCAACGTATCTCCAAAAATACAGTAGTTGGGCTTTCAATCTGTGTGCTAATCTGCAGAGCTTGGCTGGTCGGATGTGGCCCACGGGCCACCAATTGAATATCCCTGCCTTAGACCATTCAAACATGAAAATAGGTGAATGTAAATTCATATTATAATTCAATAGCAATATTATGCTAGAAAATGGAGGCCATGGGTATGATTAGGAATGAAGATTTAATAACAATAGTTGGGGTAAATGAGATAATTGAGGAAGCAAGGTTGAGATGGTATGGACACGTAATGAGATTCATATATAGGTAAAATTATTCAAATTCAAAAATAATAGTTTGGCTCATTTTGATTACATTTTTTAGGGGTAAAAATAAAAAATACTGTGCAAAAAATTTAATTGACAAATTCTCTCCTATTAAGTCACTTCTCTTTTTGATTGCTCTACAGCCCAAATCTCATTTACTTTACAAATATTTCTGATTGAAAATTTCCTTTCACTCAACTCTTCTTTAATTTTAGTATTTCTATTGCACCTACACCTGTAACCACCCCCTCAACTACAAATATGCTGACTGCTTAGTAATTCTGTCTCACCACAAAGAGGCTGACTGATAAGTAACTCCCTCTGACCACAAAGAGGCTGACTAAAAAGTCACTTTTTTTCGCCACAAATATGCTGACTGATAAGTAACTTCCTTTTTCCACAAAGAAGTTGGCTGATAAGTCATTTCCTCTCACCACAAAGAGGCTGACTGATAAGTCATTCCCTCTCACCACAAAGAGGATGACTGATAACTGATAAGTCATTCCTTCTTACCACAAATAGGCTAACTGATAAGGTACTCCTTTCCACCATAAAGAAGCTGACTGATAAGTCATTTCCTCTCACCACAAATAGGCTGACTGATAAGTCATTCCCTCTCACCACAAAGAAGCTGACTGATAAGTCATTCCCTCTCACCACAAAGAGGCTGACTGAATAAGTCATTCCCTCTCACCACAAAGAAGCTGACTGATAAGTAATTTCCTCTCACCACAAATAGGCTGACTTATAAGGTACTCCTTCCCACCATAAAGAAGCTGACTGATAAATCATTTCCTCTCACCACCAAGAGGCTGACTGATAAGTCATTCCCTCTCACCACAAAGAGGCTGACTGATAGGTCATTCCCTCTCACCACAAAAAAAGCTGACACTCACTACTCTCGTCGTTGACAAACGTGGAGCATGCATTAGGGGTGATGGCATAGTACTCAAAAGGCATTATTTCTCCTTCCTTGACAGTATCATAGAGCCACTCCGGGCTCAATGATGATATGTTGTTCTCTTGTGCACACTTGAACTTCTCTCCCTTGGGGTTTCGCACCAGTAACAGGTTGGTATTTGTCGTGTCCAGTATGCCTTGATATTTTCCACCTGTTGGGACAAAACACAAATGTATATAAACCAGATCATCAGATTTTTGCTGTGGAGAAGCAAATAGGAGCGCAATGAACCTATAATGCGAGATTCTTATATTGTAATTTCAATTTATTTTATTATAGTGCTGGCCAACAGTCGTGAGACCTATGACAGGCCAGCATTGAAAAATACTCAAGTATCTTACAAGCATGTATAATAACAAAATTAATAATCATAGCTAAATAATGATACATACTGATGATTCATTAAATAAAGAAATAATAATGATAGTAAAAATAATAAAATAACAATAATAAAAAATAGCAATAGTAAAAGCAGGAGTATTTAAAAAGTAGTTACAATAACAAACAAATAAAGCAGAATAGTGTAAATTTAATTTTTTTTTAAGGCAGAACCTCTACAGGGAAAATTACTGATAAGGGAGTTCCTTAAATAACGTTCTGAGTTTAGTTTTTATTTTATGATTAAAGTTGAATTCAACAAATCCAGAATTTGTGCTGTGGATACAATGGACTATAGGGCGCACCTTGTAAGAGTTATTGAGTAAAAATAACTTTGGATTATGAGAGGCTTAAGAAGGGACATGAATACCTACATGATCAAGGTCAAATTTACAAGAAATTTTTATATTGAAAATATTAAAAACAAAAATAGTAAGTAACACAATAAAGTCTATGTGAGAAGAGCATATAGAGCCCTAGGAGGTTTCAAATTCTGTCATAATCATAATAAATCCGGTTAGTAAATAAATAAAAGTTTTCCAAGTAAAAGATTGAAATTTGGTCTTAGATTTATTAATGGACATTCCATTTTCAAGAGACCACTATAAAATACAATTAATGTATTTTTTAAGTCCATACAATCTGCAATTGATTTGATAGTTTTAATTAGTTTTACATCATCCGCAAATAGTAAATAACTATATGAGTTTAAATATCTACCAATGTCATCAATAAACACTTCAAAGCGAAGACAAGCGGTTAAAAATGTGTTGGAGGCTATTTTAATCGCAAATGATCTATCATGCATATAACTGCTAAACCAATTTACATGTGAGTGAGATAGACCAAAATTACAAAGTTTAAAGAAGATAATAATATGATCATAAGTCAAAAAACTTACTTTGGTCAAAATAAATAGCATCAACTTGGCCTTGGGTGGAGAATTGAGGGGCAGCATGACCCAAAAATAATAATAAATTTGTGACAGTTGATTTATTTTTTATAAAGTCATGTTGATTTTCTAAGAGTTTATTCTTTAAAGTTTGAGTGGTAAAAAGTATGCTTATGTATTACTTTCTCAAATACTTTAGAAAAAGTATTTAAGAGAGAAATAGGTCTATAATTACCAACATTTGTTTTTCCACCTTTTTTAGAAATAGGTATGACCACAAATTGCTTCTATGAAAGGGAAAAATTTCATTTGACAAGCTAATCACTAATCAGGGTGTCTACTGCATTGGAGAAACAAATATTAGTGCCTTTTGGTGACTTTTTGTGACCACAAAATTCCTTCAGTCAACATTTTAAGATTATATAATGCATATCTGAGCATAATTCACTAACACACAACATTAAACTTTATCTAGATGGCAAACGTTAAGCTTATCCTGGGTATCACAATAAAAAACAATCAGGCAACTTGTGGCTAGCACATGGCATCATGGGTAGCGGGTGACTTGACTTTCAATGCGCTTGCGTCGTTACGATGCGCAGGAAATTAAAACAACAATATTTTTGTGAATATAAGACTAAAATATTGAAAATTCGTGAATTTTTAGGGACTTTTGTGACCTTTTTTTGAAAATAGTAACTTTGTCAATGAATCACAAAATATAGAAAACCACCCAACCTAAATATTCGTTAATTTCAACCCAGAGACTACACCAGCACCACCTACCATCCATAAAGTAATAGAGAAACATTCAGAGAATTTCAACTCCACTAGAGAAGTTTTCATCCCTACCAATTGAGTGGGTATCACTGAAGACAACATCTTGTTTAGTCTAATTACTACTATTTATTGAGGAAGATGCTATAATAGCAGTGAAATATTGAAGTGACTGTAAATATGTGTTAGGGTTTATACTTTTATTTGTGCTCTACCACGATCTAGCACCGCTTTGAGCAATGTACTAATTGTGAATGTACTAAAAAGTCAGCAAAATTGTTGTATTTTCCCTTCCCCAAATTTCCCAAGGATTGTTTTAATTTCCCCCAACCTGGTTTGCGTGTTCAGACATATTCTGCACCTTTGTATTAGGCTACTCATTTTGGAACAAGTCCAGAATATAATAGCACCACTTTGATCAATAATGAAGCATTTATTAGCTGTATAGGAATAAGATTAAACCCCACTGGGTGCACAGCATTATGCTAGTAATTTAATGTTGGTGTATCAAATGTTGTGTATCCAAAAGTGTACTACCGTTATCTGGACTCAATGCCTTTTTTTTTAATGAATGCTAATTTGACTTGTATTTACGTAGAGAATAATATCACTTTCAGCATAAAATAGAGCTTTTTTTGAAAAATAATATTACTTTACTCCAAAAAATAAGCTCATCTTTTGCATGTCCCAAACATTAAGTCATTCATTACCAAAAACATAATGCAAGGCAAAGAAAGAACCTTTTCCCTCAGAAATTGCAGTCCATTAATATTTTGAGTTTGAATGTATATTTAAACCTTGGTCTAAAGCTCAAAATCTGAGTATTTGGAAATAAATATCATTTTTCAAAATGCTATATAGCAAATGTGAATAAAATATTTTGTCTTAAGCTAATAAATCAAGTTATAATCACAATATGATTTAATTATGTTAGAATTTTGTCATGTTAACATTATTTTGGAGAGTACATAACCTCACAAAGTCACCAAAGTTAAACAAAAATGTGTTTTTTAACTTTCAAAATTGTTATTGGCGAAACTTTATAATCGTCAAAGCCAAAAATTTTTTGAACAAATCAAAGTCGAAGCAAATAAAACATTTTTGAAGCTTCACAAGCCCCTAATTTTTAACTATTAATACTTAAATTAGGGTATGAATGCATGTTTGATAACTAACCATTCTTTTCTATGAGTAGCTGGATTGTGTTTTTCTCACTGAGGCGTAAGTTGGTTGAAGTGGCGATCACACCGTGCAATAGAAGGCAGCGGAACTTCTGAAACTCCTCATCTGTAGCGTGTACCTCCCTCTTCAAGCTGGCTTCATACACTTCATTTACCCAGTCTAGTGTCATCAGTTGGACCCCTTTCTTCTTGGAGCCCTAGAATAATAACTGGGGTTGTTGACAAAGTATCGCTACTTTACTAATGTCAACATTTTCCTTTTGATAACAACCATTTTTTTACATGATATATTTATTCAAATTAAATGATGGTTGTGACAAGAAGTTAAGACCTAGAAATTCTATGAAGGTGGATATTCAAACCAATATTCAAAAATAGTAAAATAGCAGTAAATGTGATCATTGTAGACTTAAAACCTCCAAGAAGAACTGAACTCCAAACTATAATTCATTAATGACCTAAGTTTACTTGGATGACAGCTCAAAAAGTTAATAGAAATAGTCCTTAATATATCCCTACGCCAACATCTGGCATCTCTCACTTTGGATCACTGTAATGAAAACAGATAGTAATGTATGAATGTGATAGTTAACCTCAGTAATTTTGGCCAATATTATTTATATATTTATTTGAGGTTGGACACAAAGCTTATTTATAATTTTATTCCACTTAAAAAAATTACTATTCACAGCACTTCCACAAAAGGTTTAACATGACAGAAACAAGTTTTTTGCAATGATGCACCCACGCAGTGAATAAAAATATTTTATTCAGTTAAATATTTCAAAATACGATAAAATATTCATAAAATAATGTATTATATATATATAAATGACAAATATTTTCTCTTTTCCAAGTAAATACAATGCTTGTATTATAAACTTTTAATGTAAGCACTATATTACACATAGTCAATAATGTTCGAACAGACTCTAAATGTGCTAACTACCCTACGGCATTGAAATATATTATTTCAGACAGGCGTTATTTATTTTGTATAGGTATTCAATAATTGCATGTATATAGGAAAGATTTTCAGATGAGAAAAGAAAATACTTCTCATTATTTTACTTGCACTCAAATAAAATGAAAAAACTAAACTGTGAAGACTTTGGAAAGGTTGTTGAAAATATCATAGCTATTTATGGAAGTGTACTTAATTTTAAAGAGGCTGATTCATGGTATTAATTTGGCAAGTGAAATCAAACATAAAAACAGTGAGTTTGAGTGAACTTCTGGTAATCAGTGATTGTTAGGATTCACATCCATTTAAGGCATGAAGAAAGAGCGAGTTGTAGAGGACTACGTTTCCATATGCCAAGAATTCAGAAAAGTACATATGATTTGTTGCTGTTTAAAAAAGTATACATTTGAATGGTGTTTGGCTTGGGCTGTAAGAATTACCAACAAAACTATGTCTTCTCCAACAATGAAAATGGATTTTATTGTAGATGCCACTTCGATAGCTGTAGCAATAATAAGTACATCTGC
Source organism: Timema poppense (assembly GCA_902141375.1). Classification (NCBI taxonomy): domain Eukaryota; kingdom Metazoa; phylum Arthropoda; class Insecta; order Phasmatodea; family Timematidae; genus Timema; species Timema poppense. Next base: position 14,083 of record CABFOV010000472.1, read on the forward strand.
ATTTTCAACTGCCTGCTTCACTGTAAAGCCTAATTCAATAAGTTTTTTCATCAATAATGTAATGAAACGACTTTTGTCATTAAGAAGAAAATTATTTTATGATTTTGTAGGAACCATTGACTCATCAAGCATTATTAGAGGTGCACGATCATGTCCTGTCACAATGCCACCTGAGTCGTAGCAGTGAATAGCTTACTACCTACAGTAGCCCCATGGCTTCTTTGGTGCTGACTGACAGCTCACAGCTGAATTCTGACAGTCAACATTTAGGTTTATACCTAAATGTTGATTGTCAGAAGTGACAGCTGCTAAACACATGTTTTTGCAGATCATATGGTTCGGCGTAGGGATACATAATTTGGTCTGGTAACTTTTTAAAGCTGTCAGTCAGCACCAAAGAAGTCATGGGGCTACTGTATCTACCCCCAGGGGTGCAGAATATTTTCAAAGGTCCAATATTTCCCCAGAACATAACATTTAAAAAAATCCCAAAAAACCATAACACTCAAAATAAAAGATTGAATTTTTTATAGAGGCTGAAGGGAATAAGGATTATTACCTACTATATAGTTTGGAAAATTTGAATTCAAACATGTTTTTAATCATAGTAATTTTAATAGTAGCTAGCCCATAAAATTTTTTATTATTAGCACCGCGTCTTACTACCCGTTCGGGTTATACGTACTTACGCCAATGTGTAATGGTAGGGTGATTGTGAGATGAAATGAAGGACCTACAGTTTAACGTGGAATCCGAACCACGGTGGAGGCCTGGCATTACTCACATTCACAAGATGTCTTGTCAGAGGTGAAGGAAGGGTTTGGTAATCAGATAAATCTGTGCCAGGACCGAGGATCGAACCCCGGCCGCCAGCATAGAAGAACCTATAAAAAAATTTAGTTTCCTCCCATTTCCTTGTGTACATTACATCTTGTTATTAATTTTGTTGATACCAGCCAGCAGGCCCGAATCTCATCCGCGCGTTCGGACACATCCTGCACCCCTAACTACTCCTTGCTCCCTTATGGTATCTCAGATCCTGTCTTACGCTGAGAATATTAGTTTTACATAAAAATTGTTTATAGCATGCATGCTCTTCTTTTTTTAATAAGGACGCTTTAATCTCTAAAATTAACCAAAATTAATATATTTATGTTGTTTTTTTAACTTCAAGTTTTTTAAAACAGTGAGCAGCACATGTTCAAGGTTGCAAAACTGATATGTTGTTCAAGACCACAAACTAAACAAAATAACCAATTTGCAACTCTCCAGCATTTTTGTCTGCAAACAGGCTGATTTGTTACCCTGCCGACTGGATTAGTACATGAGAAAGTAGATAAATCAAGGGTAAGATGATATGGTCATGTAATGAGAATGTTGGAGTACATGAGATGATAGAGAAAGCAAGAGTGAGATGATATGGCCATGTAATGAGTATGGATTAAATGTGATAATAGAGGAAGCAAGAGTGAGATGGTATGGTCATGAGATTAGGATGTTGAAGTAAATGTGATAATAGAAGCAAGGCTGAGATGGTATGGTCATGTAATGAAGAAGGAAAAGGAAAACATTCCAAGGAGAATGATCAAGAATACGTATGTAGGAAAAATACAGGAAAGGAAACCAAAAAAGAGACAAGAGGAGCAGATAAAATCAAGAGTGTGAGTTAAAGGAGAAGAATGGAGGAGAGTAAGGGAGAAATATAGTGGCATTTTACCAAAGTAATTTGGCCACAGGCTGTAAACACTTCATGATGATGACATGAAAGACCAATCAAGGTAATTTTATAAATTATTCATATTGTGTAAGATCGGGAGAACTTACTTACCTGACACTTGCTATTGATAACATGTTTTGTGACAACATGAGTGACACAGTCTCTCAAATTGGTGAAATATACCCCTCCCATGTGTCTGATTTTCGTTATTAGTTTCTCCTATAAAACAAAACATAGGCTACATTGGTACTAAGGTCATTCAAACATTAGCAATTGCTTTAATGATTAAAAACCAGAGAAAAAGCACTTATATTAGTTTTGTAAGAGATATAAGAAAATACATTTATTCATTTTATCAACAAATCCTGAATCTAGAAACCAAATATGAAGCTTAGCAAACATAATTAATTCATTTATTCTTACGGGACTATAGAAAAAATAAATTGTATGGCTACTTGTTTGTAAATGATAACAAATATACATTCAGTTAAGAGATAAATTAAAGATCCGGTTATTGCGTTAAATCTTAAATTTTTATCGGGTTAAGCCATTGATAAGCAAAATAAGAGCTTTAAGACAAATTAAGATTCAAAATTTGCTAGTTATTTATCACCGTATCTTACTTCCTGTCTGGGTTATATAAGCCCTATGTAATAATTACACTAATGTGTTAAGGATTAGGCATATTTAATTTAGAGGAAGTGTACTCACATTTGCATCGGAGGATAGTGAAAAACCATGTAGGAAAAGAAACTCAATACACCCGACCTTACAGTTATTGACATTCTAGTCCATCGTGAACGAGATGCCCTAGACCATACCACCACCGAAGCAGGTAATTTGTTTGTTGAATATCTAATTAATTTTGATTTAGAATTCTCAAATACCCTTAAAGATTTAAGGGATTTGAGCTTTCGAAGTTCCCACTAATAATTTATGTTCAACCCCTGCAAAAAACTATGAACTAGATATAATCAACCAGAAAATTGGTATAAGGTTAAGACATGAATGGATGTCCTACGTTCCCTCAAAATCCTCTCATCCTGTAGTTTGTCAAACGAATAAATAAAAATTAAATTATTTAAGAAATAAATAATATTCTTTAGCTCAGCTTAGCCCTTGATAATAAATAATAGCCGGTCTAACCGCTCTAAAGAAACACAAATATTCTCGGTCAAACTTCATAACCAGAGTTTTTGACACAAGTGACCTCATAGATTATAAAGACCAGTGAACCTTCAGTACCAGCAGGGTCCATATCTGATATCACTGAACAAATTATAATTCAATATCACTTTAGACCAAATTTCATACAGAGGGTTTCTAAACAATTCAAACTATTTTTTATGACCACCTCTGTGGTTTTGTGGTCAGAGTTCCTGGCTACAGATCCACAAGTCCCGGGTTTGATTTCCAGCACTTCCCGGATTTTTTTGTGAATCAGAGAGTCTGGAACAGGGTCAAACTCAGCCCCGTGAGGACAAATAAGGAGCTATTTGAATAAATAATTAACAGCTGCAATCTAGAAAACTGCTATTAATGGTTAATGGGTTTGTTGTGCTCACCACATGACACCCTCTATCCACAAATGTTGGCACTATTTTTGCTAATGGGAGCAACCACTTGGTCGGCATAGCTTGCTTGTGGCATCACAATAGAGGTTTTTTAATTGTTTTTATAGGTATCAATAGTATCCATCAAAAGTGACAGCTGAAGACCATATGACTTGACGCACAAATACGTGAAAGTAGATTTAGCTGTTTCTATAGCTGTCAAATAAGATTCTTACTATGAAAATTTGACTGTACTATTATTATAAACTCTACTATAATAAGTGTTGTACCTTGGTGCTCTTGTCGAAGCCTGTGGATGTGATAAATAATTTACTCATTGCGGTGGTGAACACTGGTGATGAAGCATCGGGGATTGGCATACCATCCCTAAGACAAGTGATGAGACAGCGGGGCCCTACCATTCTGCTGAACATAACAACAACACTGGTGAAGGCACTACAGATTTGACTGACGCTACTACACAAGTTTTGTTAGTTGATTTCAACCATTTGAAAGCATCAAAACTGAAATAATTATTAATGTTCTCTCAAGATAATTATCACAGCGGGTTGGGAGCAGTATAATATTTCACATTATCATCAAATTTTATCTGGTCAGCACGCCCATTTTATAGGTTCTGGGGAGTACACTGATTATATTACACTTACAGGATGTTTACTAAGTTGAAAAAACAAAAATTAGTTACTTTTTGTTGACATTTTTTGACAACAAAATTTCTTATGTAAATGGTTGAACATTATATAATGCATATATATATATGTATAATGCAGATATATGCATAATGCACTCATAAGCAACATTTAACTTTAACTAGATGGTGAACTTTAAGCTTGTCCTTGGTATCACGGTAAAAACAATCAGGCAACTTGCGGCTAGTGCATGGCATCATGGGTAGTGAGTGGTTTAACATCTGAAGCGTTCACGTTGTTATGGTACGCGAGAAATTCAAACAAAAATATGTTTGTGACTTTAAAAACAATGATATTGAAAATTTGTGACTTTTCAGGGACTTTCATGACCTTTTTTTGCAATTGTGACTTTTTTGTGACTTTCGTGACCCAGTAGACACCCTGACCTAGTTCAATGAGCTTTAAGCGTTGATTTTTAACATTTTTCAACTCATGGCACAATGGGCAAGATGCTTTAATATTTAAGGCAAACCATCAGTTTTTTATGGAGAGATTTTATCATCAAAAAACATGTGTTAATATTGTGTTTAAAAGCTAATTAGCTAAAATTCTATTAATTGTGTTATTTTTTAAAATAGTGTTGATAATGAATTTAAAAAGGATTTGTTTTACTCCTAACATTTTTTCTTGTTTCTTTATTATCTTCCCCCAAACTCCTGTGGCACACATTTGACCCTTCACCGTACATTGATGTGCTGCTACACACAAATTGAAACACACTGGCTTAAAGTAATTAGAGAAATGAGGTATTTGTTAATCAGTAATCTACTGAAAAATTTTAGAATAATGTATCACCAATTCAAAGTCACTCTCAATGAAGTTGTCGCTGGTGTTAATCTGTATAAAGTTTGACCACAATAATGCAGCTGACAGGTCCAAAAGAAGTTTCACTAACTAAAAATGGATAATCATAAAACAAGTTAGTTTTTAAGGCTTTTTATTTTTAATAATGATTTAATTATAGGAATACCCATGACAGTATTTAATTGCTGTATGTCGTCAATGAGAAAGTCAAAGCAAACTACTCAAATAAGACCTATAAGAAAATTTAGTCAATGTAGTAAGAGGATACAACTACATCTTGACAAAGAATGGTATATAGCCCTCAAGTGGCTTATGTTGTTTAAAATTATATTTTAACAAATGAGAGTGTGTCTAGTGGTTGGCATAGCTGATATTAAGCATAAATTAATGTTATGGTCCCTATACAATGGTTCTCAAATTTTGTGGATTCTTATATCATATATTTTTAAGCGTCTCCGAGGTTCAGTGGTCAGACTTCCTGGCTACAGATCCAGAAGTCCCGGGTTCGATCCCTGGTGCTTCCAGATTTTTCTGTGAAGCAGTGGGTCTGGAACAGGGTCAAACTCAGCCTCGTGAGGACAAATGAGGACCTACTTGAATGAAAAAGTAGCAGCTTCGGTCTATATAATGGAGATCAACGGCCAGAGGGTTCTTTGTGTTAGCAACATGACACCCTCTATCCTCAAAAGTTGGTTTTATTTTTGCCAATAGAAGGTGGCCGCTTGGTCAATATGGCTCGATTGTGGGATGATGCCATGAAGTTACATTTTTAACAACTTTTCTAAATTTGCATTTGTGGGAGTCGCTTGAGAAAATCATTTAAGTTGCTAGCCCCTAGGGCCTCCTGATTCCCTAGTAAACTTTGAATTATTCACAGGTGTTAGCTCAGAACTCGGCACCAGATGGGAATGAAGTCAATTATATACAGAATAGGTTTCAGCACTTACTACCGTTCAAGACCGGTTAGAGCTGAGAAAGGAATTTGATAAAGTGCATGCCACTTACACACAACTATTGACATTAAGAGACTCGAAAAGTTTGCCTGAGAACTCTTGGAACACAAACACATCGCAACGACTTGTCTGTTTGTCAATCAAAGCTTCTTCTTTTGCCCACTTGATTGTTAAATGGTGATCTTCGCAAAGCTGTAACAAAAAAAAACCTATATTGTAGCCTCTTGGGCCTAAGAGAGATGTTGCGACGCTCCTGAGTACTCTGGAAGTTAGGTAGGAGTGAAGAGAAAATTATTGTGCATAATGACTCTAAAAAAATTGCACTGAGAAATTAATTTAGAAGATATAAATTCAAAACATATTAGACTTAACTTAAAAGCTAATAAAAAAAATAATGATTCTAGATAAGATTGTGAATCCTCTATTTTATGAATACCAGTCTTGCATTCAAATCTTCATTTTACCTTCAAATCCCAAATCTTGAATATGAATTCAAATCTTGGAAAAATTATGAACATAATAAGAAATAGGAAAATAACAAAATAATAGAAGTAGGCCTAGTTACGGTAATTGTTAATATTTTTAGCTAAAATTAATACATTTAGTTAAGTGTTAAATTCATGGTCTGGGGTTTAGTCGTTATGTTTTTCCTACAATTATGTTAGGGTTGAATCACCCATAAGAGTATTAGAGGTCTAAAACCAATTACAACTTCTTTTTTTTAAAGTCAATACCATATTGAGTTTGGCTTAAATTTTTGCCTGATTCATTTTTTCATAGTTGCATAGGGGCTGTACATAAACTATGTCACATTTATTGTCTACCCCCTTACCTACCTTTGTCATACAATGTCACAATTCTATGAAACCCCCCCATCTATTTATTATGCCACAATATCACGCAACCCTCTGCCCCCCATATTTAAATAGTATTTTTAATTGTAGAACCTATATAATCCTTTTATTGAAACATGTTCGCCAAACTTAAAGATCAAGGTTGATGAGTCAATTTTTGTTCATTTATTAGCGCACACAGATGGGTTTATTAACACTGAACGCAACCCAATACACTAAATCATAATGTGACATCACACATCATCTGACTCTCTCTTCCCCCCTCGTCATGCTTGGTCCCACCGACTACTACCGACTACTCCCATCCAATATACATAGATAGTATATGAACCGTCTCATACTTTTAGTTAAAAATTCTATAATGAAACGAGTCAAGCATTAAAGATCTTAACACATATTTAAGGTAACTTATTCACAAACTTGATAAGTATTAGTAATATTCTTACCTTGTATGCATCTTGCATATCTGGTGTACTTTGTTTTTTTGTTTTTCCTTCTGGCAATATAAAGAAAAGTTTGATGTTGTCAACCGAAGCCATTCTGTACAAGATGAGAAACAATCACTAGGAAGGACATGTATTACATTGTATGTAAAAACATGTGTATAAATTTGACTAGGAAATAAACCGAAACATAGCCAGGGTTAGCGCCTAAAAATAAATCTAGTTTACAAACATGCCAAACTTTATAAAAAAAATCACTTTAAAGATGTCAAAACAAAAACATATAAAAACATTGCTAGAAAATTAGAAGATGACAGAGAAAATTGAGTACATTTTAAGAACAAATTAAATACCAAATACACTCGTTTCGGTGGCCACATGGTCTTACTTTCGGAATAGATTAGACTACTGATGTCAGGGAGATCAAGGATCTAATCTCGCTCGGGTGTAGTGAGGGTGCTTTTCTCAAAATTGTTTTTCACTCTCTCTCTACGCAAATACGGGTTCATTTCCTATAAATATAGCCTCCCTAATCCCTATAACCATTGGTGTAATTATTAAACAAGCGTATAACGCGAACGGTTATTAGGACGCGGTGCTAAAAACAAAACCATACCAAATACCTACACATAAAAATCTTGGTAGAGAAACTTTAAAATATATATTCAATTAAAATTAATTACCTGTAATTCCTCTCCCCCACTCACCTTAAGTGTATCTAAGTTTAAGCCATTAATTTTTGTAAACTTCTAACGTTTGCACTGGAATATGACAATAATATCAAATATCCTAATTGTAAACTTGTTCTTACTAAAATAATAAGAAATGAAATTGCATGAAAGCCCTAACCTTAAAATATTACAAACTTAGAATATAAAACTTCCATATTTAATATTAATTTGAATAAAATACTCATAATATTAATAACAAAGAACTCTTTTAATTGTGTATATTTTAGATATTACACTGTTAGTAATGATAAAAAAATATAATTTTATAAAGAACAAATTTGGCGGTTTTTTATAAGATTCCGGTTTAAATAACTGCTGGCATAGATAAAAGTAACTACTCTGCTGCTGTTTGCTAAAAAAATTTTTAATGAAAATATGGTATGATTAAAACTATACTGAAATTTATTTTTCTATAGTTTTGTGTTCATTTTTGTTCCAGAGGTGTCTCAAATTTGGACGTGGTGTAGAATAATGGAATTTAAATAATTTTAATATTGGATGTAGATGTACATATATATGCTCTTATTATTATTATTTATCAATTGATTTGTAAACATATGATGCTATCATAAGAAATCATATATAATTAAATTCTTAATGTTTCTTTTTTAACACACCTTTCTATCATTTTATTTTAGTGACGTCTTACATGACCTATTTTTTCTAACCCTACCTACCTTTTAATTCACATACTCTTCCTCCATATATTTGCATCATCACTCGATCAACACTCAAACTATCAATATGCCCAAACTAACGTAACACGCTTCTTTCATATTGGATTTCATTTCAAACGCCTAACTTTCAGCATCCATTCATCACTGACACTATCCATACGAGTTTTTCGACATTCATTTCTTATATGTCCCATTCCACCCACATTCACCTTGCTCTTGGGTTTCTCCTGATAAACCTACGCTTCACATTCATAGAACACTGATGGTGTTGACACACTTTTATTCTGCCATTTTTGCCTCTTTTGATACTATTTCATTTTTTGCAATAGTCCATATACATCCAACTTTTTTTTAAGGTGCTCTCCAAGATCCGTTCACCCTTTTGTTGATTTCACCATCATACTTCCATTTTTACAAAACATTCTGCCCTGATACACAAACCTATTCACTTATTCTAAGAGTTAAGCTGACAATCATTTCCTGATCCATCCTTATCAAAATCTATCTATCACCCTAGTTTTGGGTATATTTATACTAAGATCCACTCAGCCAGTCACCACATTCTAACGATTTAATGCATTCTGCAGGTTACTTTCATTTGCAGCCATTAAATACGGCATAATATGCATCATATGCCAACACTCTCACATTCACATTGTCTATTTGTACTCTAACCGCTTCCTCACAAGCATCACTCATACACTTATAAATGAATACATTAAACAATGACGTAGATTGTCACGTCCGTAATCATGGTAAGGACGGCTGGAATAAGACACGACTTACTTCGTTTAATGTTAGTGCTTGAGCACATTTGAAATGGATTGTGAAATCACAACCTACTCCTTTGACTCTGCTCCTCTGACGTCACATTCACAACCTATTTCTGATTGACGAAAGAAGCTAATCCTTTTTGTCGCTGATCCATGGGTCAAATACACGATGTAACAGGTCCAGAGTAAACTTGTTACTCGTCTCTCTGTCACAGGCCCAAAGTAACCTTGCTCTTCGTCTTTTTCACAATCAGTGCTGTAACAGGTACGGGGCAACCTTGTTCCTTTATGCTCCGGAGATATTTTGGAGCAGTCGTACAGTAGAAAGGAAGTGGCTACTTTATGTTCTTGTCACAGTGTTGAGATCAGGTTCAGCGCAACCTTACTTATTCATTATAGTACTAGTTTGAGTTGGTTTGGGGAGTCACAAATTAATTTCGAAGGGAAAAACTTTCGTAGTATAAAACATTATTTCCACAATACAATCACACTATATGATGTATTCTCACAATAAATTGTTGCGTTGATCATTAACTTTGAAGGGACCCTCTTGGTGATAAGATGATTTAAAGCAAAGGTCAGAAACCTACGATCCACTTACTGATTTTATCTAGCCCACAAAATATTTAGCAAAAAAAAATATGTTCAAAACATGGACTTAATAACTAATTACTACATGGGAAATGTTAAAATGAACTTTTTTCAAACTAGCCAAACATTTTTTAAAGCCCATAAAGCCTGCGATATCAAAAAGGTTGCCAACCTCTGGTCTCTCTCTGGTTTTTACTCTCGCACTATACTGGACCGCCGATGACAGGGAGATTAAGGTTCGATTCCAGTTGGGTGCACTGAGGGTGATTTTTTCCTAAACGTTTTCAACTATCTTTCCAAACAAATGTGGGTGCACTTACTCTAAAATCAAACATCTTCATCCGTAACACATTGACGTAATTAGCATAAATGTGTATACCCGAACGGTCAGTAGACCCAGTGCTAAACAAAAAAACTTGGCTGGGAGTAGGTAAGAATATAGTGATTGAGACAAAAAACGAGCAGGTAAAATGAACATGTCCAGTGGTGGAGCAGTAGCAGATTGCTCCTGCTCCACTAAAGGAGCAGTTTTTCCCATCCCTAAAGCACGGATCAAGTTAACAGTAGTGAGAATGGTTTGTTCGGTAACATCAGCTATCGATAAAATTCTCGATAGTCATTCAGGATAGGCATGGTGGGAAGCAGACAATTTATTACGTCACCACACATGATAGCCAACATACATGGGAATACATTACAGAGACATAATACAACATTGTCTAACTGTATGATTGCTGTTGAAATGAAGAGAGTATGCAAGTATAGGAAATTCAAATTCTTCCCGGACCCTGGGTTGAAATGAATGTCATCGGTCTTTATAAGACATGTTCGGTAGAAATAGAAAATCAAATAGCCTATATACCGTTCCTAAACTAGAGCCTTGTGGCTCACTTTAATACTCTGATTGAAAAAATGAGAAATTATAAAATTAGGACACAGACAAATAACACACCCAGACACTCAACCTCCAGGTTAAAATGGTTGCACTCCTTTTTGCATCTTGAGTCCTTCACCACTATGATTACTGCGGTTGGTCCTATTATCACAGCTGGCAAAAGGAGCGTAGCAAAACCCTCGTAAGGTTGCGAGTCCGTTTATTACTTATCTGTGAACTAGGTCTATTTGGTTTTTGGAGGATGGCTTCATTGCTACAAAAGCCTCCTATGTTTCAGTGTTTCTTTCTATGAATTTCACAGCTGATTTGTGACATTTCAATAGTTAAAAAACGTCTCATCAAAACTAATTTAAATTTTAGGATTTTGAAATAACTACTTATAATTTTTTTTTAGCAAAATGTCAAATGAACTGGATGAAAGGTTCGTTTTTCTAATATATAAATAGAACTACTTAATAAATTAATTTATATATTAGCTTTTAAAAGAGTCAATTTTTATCTTGTCATTTTATAATCTAATGTAAGCTATACTCCCTAATTTTCTGGCGAAAATATAGGGGATTAGAACCTTTATTAAAGGAATATATAACTACTTTGTCACTTCATATAGTGAGTTCAAATTTGGCAAATAAGTGTATAAAGACTAAGGAACTTTACAATAACACTTAACTTTCCTTGATAATAATGAATCTTAACTGTTGAAACAAATGTTTTTAGGTAGAATATGTAAGTGTTCACTAATTAGACCTAAAAATATGATAGCTCAGCGTATAATCCCTCAAACATGTCTTATTGCAATGGATAAATTAGGTAGAAAGGTTCCCATATATAAGATGACCTTAAGAAGAATAAGCCAGAAAAAGGAACTTTTGGGGGATGATTTGTTATATGTGGCCTCAGTATTTGGAATATTTGAATGATTATTCAATTGTGAATCAAAGTAGTCTTATTTATTTAGGAATTTCCCATTTGGTAAACTCTATTTGTAAAACTCCCGATACATTGATTGGATTAATTATATTATTTACCTGGATGTATGATGAAGGGTCTTGATATATTAATAAAATATATTTTAATTTTAGAATGGTATGTTAGATAGTTTTTGTTGTCTTGTACATTCAATATTGACTGAGTAATTACTGAATATTAATCAAATAATATAATTAATTTAGCTGGTTTTATTCACCTGTTCTTTAAGAGAATATATTTGATATACCCTACCATAATTTTAAATGCTCCTAACTTGTGAAAATATATTAACAGCTTTGCTCGCTTTCATATAGCTTAGGCCTAGTACTACTAAAATCTCTCTTGCCAAACATGAGCCGCAAGATGAAATCTCCTCTCTCACAAATCTTCAATAAAGTACCAACTGATCAAGATTCAGCTTGGCAATGTTTATTTTTATTTAAAAAAACAACTAAAGAAAGTCTACCAAAGTTGAACCTATTTTCACATGATGGCTGCCATTAAGGAACAATGTTGAACACACTTTATTATTTACTCTGGAGAGAAGTCCTTGAAACAAAACTAAATTATTATAAAACACAGTTGTAGGCTATTTATTTTTAATAACTTAAAGATAAACCTTGCATCCTCTTGTAAAGATTTTTTTTTTTTAAAAACACTCAGGTTTCAAAGATCAAAATATTCTATTAGTGTAAACAAATCCCCCTTAATTTGTATATTAGGCCTATAATATGAATGCATTTTTTATTTTATTTTGTAGAGTTGTGGATGAAATTGAGGCGCTGAAGGCCATCTTGATGGATGAAGTGGTTGTAAGGACAAATGAAAGGTGGGTCTATGGACATAATTAGTCAACTACTAAATAGTCTTTCAACAACACATTAAAATCATGTACAAGTATGTTTGTAATATCCCACTGTCACGTGGTTGTATGCATGGGACCCACATTGTTTCTTGTATGTACGCATACAACTATTCTGGTATATTATGTAATTTTACTATATGTTTGGACCCACAAAACAAGCCCCAAACCCGCTTCGTTGGTGTAGTTAGTTAACACGCTAGTTTTGTGTTGAGCTGGACTGCCGATTATGGGGAGATCAAGGTTTGAATCTCGATCAGGTGAACAGGAGGTGGTTTCCCTAAATGGTTTTTCACTCTTCCTCCACGCTAATGTGGGCTCACTTCCTATAAATTCACCCTTTTCATTTACTAACCCATTAGCGTAATTAGTACTTAACCTTATAACCCGAACAGGAAGTAAAACAGTAATAAATTTATAAATAAACAAACATACAAGTCCCAATATTATAATGTTCTTGTAAAGAGCCTTGGCTCATTTAAACGTATCATATATTGAATTGAACTTATCTATTTATCTTGGGTAGGTCAACCCAACCGGGCTGGGGTTACTTTAGTTAAAATAACCTAAATGCATTTGGGTGTAATTTCAAATATTTAAATAATTAAGATGTATGTAGATTTATATGCAAATGCAACATTATTAAAATAAAAGAATAATATAGGTACACTAAAATGACATAAAAGATAACTAAAACAAGATGCTAACTTGTCCTGGACTTTGTTGAAAGTCATTAGATGTATCCAAATAGTCAAGTACACTTAACTTGATGCAGATTTGATGACTTTACACTTACCATGCACTTGAGATCGAAGACTGCAACAGACTATTCGAACGGCCAAATATCCTTTTCACACACTTGAGTCGGCAGTGCTGCTTCCTACCAATGATCTTAAAAACTATTTCAAACACCATCTATCAGCTCGAATTAGCGTAGGCCACTTACAGATTAGTGGTGACTTATTTTCACTGCACATGACAAATTAGCCAAATTATCCAACACAACATAACACAATACAACTCTACAACACAACCAGTATATTTAACATACATTATCAAATATAATACAAACCTACAAGCTCTCTTTCTCTCGCAGATGAAAAATTAAACAATTACCGCTCAAACATCACATCAACAGCGTGTCAAGGGTAACTTGTTGTCGCCCTTGAACTCAAGGGCATGTAGGGGGTGCATTAGCACACTTCGTGACTATTCGAACAGATCTGCACTTGATAACATGATTGCTAATGCAACTAACGAGTGAACGTCGAGGGTCGACGGCGCGTGAATTAGACTATTTGGATACAGCCTTTGTTTGCCCAAACATTCCCTGGTGTGGGTGTGAATCAATGTTTTGTTGCAATAAGTTTTTTAAATAGTCATTTAAATAGCAGTTTAACTTAAATAGTCATTAATGAACAACTGTACTTTTAGCCTCTCTGAATACTTATTATATAAGTTGACATATGACACTACCAGTTCAATACTACCTATACTAGACCCTATAACAATGAATAAAGTAACAGTAGCGAAAATATTGGACAAATATCACATTATTTAGTAAATATAATTTAAAAACTATTACTAATCATTAAATAGGCTACTCTACTGGAAGCGCTCAATCTAGAATTTACACTTTAAATGTGCATGCTTTGGTGGTAGAATGATTTAAGGCATCACTCTCGCTGGATTGCCGATGACTGAGAGATTTGTGTTTGAATCCGAGTTGGGCTTACTGAAGGTGATTTTTACTAAATGATCCACTCTCCCACCAATTTCTTCATTCCTCCTCCCTAATATACTAGCATATATATGCATAAAACCTGAATGGGTAGTAAGATGCGATGCTTAAAACATTTTATATTAGTCCTCTGTTTTATTATTTATAATTTTCAAGTAACAGCTGTAAGGGATTAAAAAGTTGTTATAGCTAGTATTACCTACCAACTTTGTAATGATTTGTTGTAGTGGTAGCCCGGTGTCTGTGGAGATTGTGGTGGTCCCCTCAACAGCGCATGATGCTCTACAACAGTACGTGTGCCTGACACTGGTGGTGGATCTACCCCTGGGCTATCCTGATGTGATACCAACCTTACAACTGCGTAACCCACGAGGTCTAGACGATGTGGTAATCTCTCGTGTGGAACAAGATGCCAAAGAGAAGTGCGACAGTTTCCGCGGTCAGCCGGTTATTTATGAACTTATAGAGGTAGGCTTGGCATGTGTCTCAAATAGAAAAATAAATTACTAGAAAAAATGTAGCCTATATATGATAGTTTAGACTATTATTTTGGTTTGATTATGACAATTTGTAAGGCTTTAAATATACTTGTTCTATCTTTGCAACAGCACACATGCACACACACATGCAAGCACACACACACACACACCAGTAATTCCTCTAGCAATAATGATCAACCTCTCACTATAGACCAATCAATGTTTTACTTTCTTCTGCTCATGAAGGAAACTGATGTTCCCTGAAAATTACTAACATATATTGTGTTTTGTTGCATTTTAATTATGAACTTTGCGGGTCCAGGTGAACATATTGATTCTAATGTTTGGCATGACTAAAATAAATGAGAAAAAATGCACAATGGGACCGTTAAATACAGGTATCCCTCGTTATACGTGATATCACTATACGCATTTTAACCATAACATGACTAAGAAATAATAAAAATAATGCATGGTCACCTGTAATTTTGCAGTCACCTTTTGCGGTGGTGACGTGACCTTGTTCATGCACATTCCAGTGAGGACAGTGTGTTACTGTATAGTTTGATGTTAGGGTGGTGGTGTTATTGATCACATTGGAGACGCATGGGCAGAGGTTAAACAGTCCTGTATGAAGGAAGTTTGGAAAAATATTTGGCATTAAGTTTCTGATTTTCATGATTTTTATTTTGAACGCGAGCTTTCCAATTCAAGACATGACATGGTTGACATAGCAAGATGTTGGATTTAAGGATGTAGACCAGGCAAAGTCGGATGAATTGCTCTAATCCTACTCAATAGAACTCACCAATGAAGATCTTCTAGAAATGGAGAATGGCATAAAAGATAAAGAGGAAAAGCCCTATTTTGTTGAGATTATCAGACAACTTCAACTAAACAAATTGCTGAATTTTTTAAGCATATTGACACTGCAGATAATGATCTGCATGGATAGAAGTGGCAAAGTTGTCAAAGAGATTGAGTTATTCGGTTTGCTACAAAACACTCTATGGAGAGAGTCTTGACCATTTCATCAAAAAAAGTTGAAAATCTATCACTAATATCACTTTTCAAGGTCAACAAGTGAGTTTTGTGTCTTTCCACCCTTCTGCCACGTGTCTTTAGTCAAAGTTGAGTCATGGTTATTCACATGCTCGAAAATTTGATTAGGCCTACATTTTAAGTAGAAGGAACTAAAAATGACTGTCTCACAACTATTTTAAATCAGTTTGGCTAGACACTCTGTATTTGTAAAACAGTTTTTTTTATACTCCTAAAATATACATGTTTGAACAGGATACATCACAAAAAACAGTTTTCAGACAATTTGGACACCTTAGGAAAGGTATATTTAGTACTATTGGATGCATTTGTTATTCTTAATATTACAAGCAAGTGTTACTTGCAAAAACAATCGAGTCAACAGCTAGGCTCCTCTTGGCATCTTCATAACTTCCACAGCTCTTGGCATCTTCATCACTTTCACAGCTCTTGGTATCTTCATCACTTTCACAGATCTTGGTATCTTTATCACTTTCACAGCTCTTGGCATCTTCATCACTTTCACAGCTCTTGGTATCTTCATCACTTTCACAGCTCTTGGCATCTTCATCACTTTCACAGCTCTTGGTATCTTCATCACTTTCACAGCTCTTGGTATCTTCATCACTTTCACAGCTCTTGGTATCTTCATCACTTTCACAGTTCTTGGTATCTTCATCACTTTCACAGTTCTTGGTATCTTCATAACTTTCACAGCTCTTGGTATCTTCATCACTTTCACAGCTCTTGGCATCTTCATCACTTTCACAGCTCTTGGCATCTTCATCACTCTCACAGCTCTCGGCATCTTCACTTTCATGGCTCTTAATCTGACTCATTTACTTCAATAATTCCAATAAAATCATATGTATCAAAATAACTTTTACACTTTAAATTTTAAGACGAAAGTCCCTTTAAGTCTTTATTTTTAAGTTATCACCCGAAAAACTTTAAACATTTACCAATCACATGCTATTTTTGATCTTTCTACTACTTTTTTTTTACATCCATTACTGTTTCCGGCCTGTGGCCTGGGTCAGGTTTTTATTCAAGCCGTATATTTTCTACTTAGTACCGGCTTACTAGGCCTCTCTTATCTTATGCATTATGCCTAGCTTATATATAGTTCTGAACTTTTCAGTAAATAGAAGTGAGCCAAAGTGTGGAAATAAATGTTGAAAAGCTGTAAGAAAAATTGTTCATACTGACTAAATATCTCAATTTTACGAATTCTAATATATTATTTAACATGCAAAAAAAGTGTTACCTAATTCATAGTGTATGCATTATGCATAAATTATAACAATGAAAGATATGAATCAAATAGCCAAAGCTATTAATTATGCTTTTTAGTGAGGAATTCTCCATCTAGATATCATATTCTGAAAATTGAAAAATGCATTTTTCAATTTTCAGAATAAAAGATGTATTTTAATATTCACCATTAACTGTAAAGAATTACTTAAATAATATAAAAAGACCATTTTGGCCATAAAATTAAATTCTCATTAGTAGTTTGAACTTTGAACAGAAAAGTGGCTTCATATAAAAAGCAAATATTTTTATGATTTTTTATTTTCAGTTTGAAATGTTGAAATTCACGAATTAAATATGAAATATGCTGAAATTTGCTGTAAAATCAGTAATCATAAAATATTTTTGAAATTCATGGTATAAAAACAGATTTCAAAGTTGTAAAAAGTTGTTTGAAACTTAAAAAACCCCCTTTAAACAATTTTTTTCTAAAATTGCATTTTTCACGATTGTGAAAAGTTCAGGTCTTTACTTAGAATCTAACCTAAGACTAGGACAGGCATAATATTTGGTCACCAGCCATTAATTCATCACTGTGAATGGGTAAACCCACATTTCACCAATGATTCGCCCTAAATGATTTTCCATCCTCCCTCCACACAAATGTAGGCTCACTTCCTCTAAATTCAACCCTCCCTATTCATAACTCACTAGCGTATCACCCGAACGGGTAGTAAGACGCGGTGCTAAAAATAAAATAAGCAAGCTACTCTTAATTAATGCATACATAAATCAATATATTAATTAATATCATGCTCCACTTTAAATTACGTTATGCAAAAAAGTCCATTGGTTGTATAAGTCAAGAGCTAGTTTTATTTTAGAATAATTTGTGGAATTTAAAATCCAAAACAGAAAAAATATAATTGGTGCTGATACTACCCCAAAATTTAAAATAAATTCTACGAGCATGTGAAGGAAGTTCAATTCTAAGTTTATCGGTAGAAAAAAGGGGAGAGGCCCTTACAAAATGTTGCCCAAACGTGGTGCGAGTTTACCGTGATAATAAGGGGTTATTACAAAATTGCTGCCCTTTCATGAGGGTGTATTTTTTTTTAAAAAAATTTATCATTTCAGGACCACAAGAAAATAATATTATTGGGCACAAGACTGCGATAAAATAAAGCAGAATCATTTTGTACATTCTGCCATATTCTGAAAGTTGTAACACCGGCTTAATGTTTGTCCGATGTTTCAGTTGGTGAGGGAGCAGTTGACTGCCAGCAACCTCCCATCCTGCCAGTGCGCTATTTGTCTCTATGGTTTCCGTGAAGGTGACCAGTTTACTAAGACACACTGCTACCACTATTTCCACTCACACTGCCTGGCCTGCCATGTTACGAGCACCGAGAAGAGCTACAAGGAGGAACAGGAGAAACTTCCTGCATGGCAGCGAAATCAACGGACATGTCAGGTAGCATGCACAGTCCATATCAGATTAAACGGTTATGTAAATGTAGGTAAAATTTACTCACTAGAAAAAAAATAAAAAATTGTGTAATACATAAAAAGATTTTAGTTTGCTTCAAAATATTTTCAAAGATGTCAAGGAAATTATGGGTGTCCAAGTGAATAAATACCGGTTTGACTTTTCGTAGTATTGCCCACCTCAATCAACTCAAATGTGCAAATGTTCAAATGTTCAAATGTTATTAAGGGTGTTACTATATGTCTTTAAATAAATTTGATAAAAACCCACTTTAGTGGCTGAATATTTTAAGGTGTCACTCTCATGTTAGACTGACCTGTTGAAGACAGGATGTCGAGATTCGAATCCTGGTTGAGTCTATTGGGGGTGGTTTTGTCTAAATGGCTTCTCACTCTCCTTCCACGCAAATGCTGGTAGATTACCTCTAAAATACTTCCTCCCTCATCCCTACCCCATTAGAGTAATTACCAAATATGCATCTAAACTAAACAGGATTTAAGAGACGGTGATAAAATAATACATACATGATATAATTTGTAGACAATTAAGTACAAATTAAAGTAAAAATAATAAAACTGATTTACGAACACCTCAATATTTTGATGTGGGATGTATCAAATTATTGAAGAATTCGTAAATTTATATGAGAAGGGTGGGTGTAATTTTATTTATCTGGTTCTATTATATTTTTAGTGACAAATTATTCCTTATTTATTATGACTGCTTCCATTCATTGGTTGAGCAAAGATTTCCACCATTTTCAACTTTGTACACTTAGTTCCATCTTTATATGAGTGGAATTCAATATTTTATGAATCTGAATCTTGAATCTTGAATCCAAATCTCCAATTTACCTCTGCCACAAATCTGAAGCTTTGAGACTATTATGAACATAAATGAAATATAAATAGAAAAGAATAATAGAAAGTATAATTAGTTACTAAATGTTCTAACATTCTTTCTCATAATACATTAATTAAAACGTTCATACATTCAGTTAAGTGCATACATTCAGTTAAGTGTTAAATTGGGAATAGGGACGGGGAGGGTACTATTTGGGGCCTGGTTGCTGAATTAATTCTATAAATATAATAGGTTATGAAACCCCAATAAGCAGTATTTGAGTTCTATAACAAATTTCACTTGAAAAATAAAAAAAAAAACTTTTTTATTAAGGATTAGAGTCTTGAATTTGAAATTTTCTTGAATCTTTTAATTTTGATTATCCTTAAGGATTCGAGGGACTCCCTAATTCTCTATATAATTGCACAAATATTGTTTTATCGAAAGAATTTGTAAATTTAAATCACTGCATTATACAGTTATTAAAATTGCTCGTTCCTGTGCGCTACCCAGTACATAAATGAATATTTGGCATGTTTTGACTTGTTACTTTGATTTATTCCAATTCAGGTGCTCTGCCCAGTGTGTCGGGAACCTGTCTCATGTGACATGGAGCTGCTCTCTAATGCATCTCAGCCTCTGGATGTGCAGAGTGCACACCAATTTGAGCTGAGTGATGAATTGCGTGCATTGCAAGACCAGATGGCGGCACTGTTCATTCGGCAGAAGCAACGAGGTGGCATCATTGATCCGGAAGCAGAGGAGTCCAAACTTCTCCTGGTAACAAATAGACAAGACACTGAGGAAGATGTGGTGAGTTGAGTGGGAAGATAAGAAGTTGTAATGATATTAAAATTAGATTTTGATTGTAAATATAAGATGTTTGTCTTCTTCATGATAAAATATTTCCAGACCCGCTTCGGTGGCCGCATGGTCTAAGGCGCTATTCTTACAATAGAATAGTCTGCTGATGACAGGGAGATTGTGGTTTGATCCTGCTCGGATACACTGAGGGTGATTTTTCTTAAATGATTTCTCACTCGTTCTTCATCCAAATTTGTGTACATTTCCTCTAAATTTAACCTTCTTATTAATGTAATTAGTACACAAGTGTATAATCCAAATAGGTGTTAAGATGAAAAGCTAAAAATAACTTTCTAGCTTGTGGCCAGGTCAGTTTAGTAAAATGCCTCAATCTTCCTCGTTCCTTCTACCACTCTTCATACTACCATTATTTCATTTATTTGAGGTATTTGTCACTTTCTGAACTGACTGATTATATCAGCACATGACTTATAAACTAATTTAAATCAAGAACACAACATCCAGCCCCCGGCTGTGAAAGGTGAAACCCTCATTTTATAAATGATAAATTTCTTGGCCATGCCAGGAATCAAACTCGGGGCCCTTAGTTAATCAGACAGACACCCTACCAACTGAGCTAAGATGTAAGACTGCATCCATTCTTCTTCTCTGGTTCAAACACTTGCTGTTATCTGCTCCTCCCATCTTTCCCTTGGTCTTCCTTGCAATCCAGCCCTTCTTTATTTTAAATAAACAATTTTTTTTCTAAGAAACGGTAAATTCTACTGTCAACCCAGTCCTAAGACTTCCATGTTGTGTCTCTGGTTGTTTTTAGCCGCCCTTGTTACCTAGTTCCGGTCCGAGCTTGCCAATATCACCATCAGAGCACAGCACTAGCAGTGGTAGCGGTGTACTGGGACCGCGGTCTTGGCGTCATAGGGCGCCCGCTTGGGGCCACCCAGGTGGCCGAGGTGGAGGCAAGGGCAGCCGAGGAGGTAGGCGGCAGGGGGGCGGGAGCAGGCACACCCAGACCACAACCACCACCAGATGACGACGGCTCGTAGATGTCCCATCGAGGTTGGACCGGCCGCCAGGGTAGCTGGGCCTGCCTCGGCAACTCTGCTATTGCATGCTCCTGTCTCATCGGTCGTTTGTTTGTTCACACACTTCATACCGTTGTCGTAGTGCTGTAGTAAGTGTCTGTTGTAACGTCAGATCATGGTGTAGGAAACCGAGATATAACTGTTTTGTCTGTTCCTCAGTCGTTAATATCTTTTTAAATTATGATTTTTCTCTTGCCGACTCGTTGCTACGAAGAGTTCCTGAAGTTTTGTCTAGGAGGAAAAAGAATAAAAAAAATTGTTTTAAATTAATTTTGGGTAAATATATCTCGCACAGAAATTCTAGCTCAATTCACATTAAATTTCTTTCCCACTAAAATATATTTTGTCAAGTTTATTATTTAACAGTGTAATTAATTTTTGTCTCGATTATTATTTTATGTTTCAAAATAATTAGAACAGATTGTATTGGTTGGTTTTGAAAGTAATGTGAAAAAATATCAAATGCAATAATTTATTGGCCTCATTTTTTTAACATAGTCCATTCTTAGTAAGTAAATTTATGTGTCATTTTGTTCAATAAACTATTTCCAAATATTTTGTATCGATTCTTAATAATTATTTATATTTGGACTCATATAAGTTACAACTAAGATTAATCAATTAAGTCTAAAATGTGCTTAAACAATTTGATTATGGTATATATTAAATTTTCCAAATATTATAGTATTATATATAATTTTGGAAGTTCAATGGCTAAAATGTTTATCAAAATTCAAAATATAAATACAATATAAGAGAAAAAATTAATTAGCTAACAAAATGAGACTCCCAAGGAAATGGGAAATAGTATATGTGAGACTTCTATACAAAATTAAGACAAATTCTTCCTTTCTTCAATATATCACTTTAAGTCGATTAGCATGATTACTTAATTATGTTTTGGTTTTTGTTCAAACTCTTAACTATTTACAATATATTGAAATTATTTGTTTGGTGTGCAAATGGACATTTTTCAAGTTACAATCAAGTTTGGGTGAAAACATTTGAATGTTATTCTAGTTTAAGTAATATACTCTTTATTATTTTGGTGGTGTAACAGGTTTTAAAGTCCTGACTGGGTACCAACATAGATGGGTACAGGCTTGTTTGGGTCCTGTGGTTTGTGTCAAAACAATGATTGTTCATTTGCTGCTTGAAATAACCTTTAGTAAGACCTATATATTCTACAGTACATCACATGATTTGCACTATAGCTGATATACCAATCCAACACCTTAGCTCAGTCAGTAGCATGCATGTCTACTGAGCTAAGAGTCCTGGGTTCAATTACCGCCAGGGCCAAAAAATATATCATTAGTGAAATATGGGTTTACCCTTTCACAGTGATGAAATAATGGCAGAGGACTGGATGTTGTGCCTGTACTAACCTTAAGTTATATTATAATTTATAAGGCATGACAGGCCTAGCAAGCCGGTAGTGGAAAATATTTGGCTTGAATAAAAAAGTGACCCACACCACAGGTTGGAAACGGTAATGGATGTAAAATAAGACTGATAAGACTGATAAACCAAGTTATTTGTTTTTGCAATTTTAATGACCAGATATTTTGTATTCCAATTTAGTAAGTTTAAACTAAACATTGTAAAGAGGACATAAGAGCAAGGCCTACACACCAGAAAACTCTAGGCCCCAAAGTTCAGATTAAAAACACAACATATAAATTGTTAGCTTTGAGGCATACAATTTTCTGGTGTGTAGGCCTTGCCCTTCTATCTTATTTTCAATGTTTAATTTAAATTATCCATTTGTTGCCATTTTTAATAAGACTGATAAACCAAGTTATTTGTTTTTGCAATTTTAATGACCAGATATTTTGTATTCCAATTTAGTAAGTTTAAACTAAACATTGTAAAGAGGACATAAGAGCAAGGCCTACACACCAGAAAACTCTAGGCCCCAAAGTTCAGATTAAAAACACAACATATAAATTGTTAGCTTTGAGGCATACAATTTTCTGGTGTGTAGGCCTTGCCCTTCTATCTTATTTTCAATGTTTAATTTAAATTATCCATTTGTTGCCATTTTTACTTAATTTAGTAACTTTGCTGTTGAATGACTTGGAATGGAAAGCTGTGGAGAGTTGTTCACAATATTCAGCTAGATCATTGATTGGGTTCTGAACATATCTATTTGGTTTGGGTGGCAAGGCTAAATGGTACAGAACTTCTTTTTTTTTGTATAAAGGATGGCTGATATGAACAAAGAGGTATTGTTGTTGATTGGTAAGGTTTATATGTACGGTGGTTGGTGCAAATTTGGTTGTTTTAAAGGAACAGATTCACATCAAGAAAGGTGAGACTAATTTATTGTGGGTGATATTAAAGGAGGGTCAATTGTTGAGATTATCTAGAAAGATGTCCAAGGATGCTTCAGAGTGAGGCCAGATAATGAAAATTTAATTCAGCCACACCGAGGGTTTGATGGGATGAGCTTGTAAAAAACATTCTTCTAGTAGTCCCATGTAAAGATGTGAATATAAGGAAGCCATGCGTGTACCCATAACTGTGTCCTTTATTTGTAGGTAATGTTTGTCCAGGAAACGAAAGTTGTTGAATTGAAGAATCATTACAGCCAGCTGGTTTGGATCCCAGAGGTCTGCACTCTTAAGAAATTCTCCATGGTTTACATTTCATGTTCATGGGGGTATTAGTGTAGAGGGGACTGAATTGTACCCATTTGGAATGGGACATGAAACTAGAGTGCAGCAGGAAAAGATATTTAATAAATTATAATAGTAAATTATGTTTATATTTTAAACATAAAATATAACTCTATCTTGCCGGAACTGTCCATTTTTTTTATTCATTTGACCTTTAAAATACAACTATTTTTTATCTAAATAAATTCAAGAATTAAAAGGTTAAGAGAATAACCTTAAAATTTAATTTAAATTTATTTATTTTAAATAAGATTGTCAACATTTAATAAAATAATAGCTATTGATAGAGTGATTGATTATTAATTCTTTTGCTAACAAAGAAGAGTACAGGCTTGGATGTGTTCTGTCACATTTAACATAAGAATTACAACTTAAGGTATACCATTTGTGGATATAATTCCAGTTTCTCATGAGGTTTACTTTTTCGATAAACAGTGTGGAGTTTGAGGGTTTTGGGTAAAGATAAGTTGAATTGTTTTAATGGTGACTGGTGAGACTCTATAGGGGACCTTCACGTTGTAGGAAGCCTTTAATCTGTGCAGTGTGATCTTCCCTTGGCCCTGTGAGTGTTCTTTAAACAGAGTGGTCAGAAAGTTGATTTTCTGCCTTTGCGATGTAATCGATGCAATTGAAAACAGCAGTGTTGGTGCCCTTATCATTGTCTTAATCTGCCTGACTCCAAGATAATACGGAAAAAAAAACCAATTACTGAAGTCCCCTGCAGTAACCCCCATTGAAGCACATGTGAGATCCATCCTTCAACAGCAAAGTTACTAAATTGGCATACAAAATTTCTGCTAATTATAACTGCAAAACGAATAACTTGGTATATCAACTTCAGTGTAAATAATGTGATGTAGAATATATAGGCCTACTACAGGTTCTCTCAGACAGCGAATGAACCACCATTGTTTTGAAATCTTAGAAGAGTTTCTTCTTTTAAGATACGTAACCTTTTTTATTTTTTTTATTTATCCTTAAAAGATTAACATTATTTTTATTTATTATTTTGATAAAAAAAAATTTATTCATATATAATAACCACACCCAAAGCTCTGAAAAATTTATTTTTACTCTTACAACAGTCTACCACAGTATTTTTTTTAAATTCAAAATGGAGTAATTTAGTGTTTATATAAAATGTATTCCTTTTTCTCTTTTTGTTTGAAGGCAAAAATGCTGAAATATTACTCAATCTGTGTTTAAATCAGTGTGACTATTTCTACTTTAGAAGATAGAAAAAGTCATATTTGTGCATTAGATAGATTCATCCCACATTTCTCATCTTTATCATATGGGCTTTCTTCATTAAATTTACACTTATTAGTTTATTTTTATAAATTTTCATTAATTTTAAAGTGAAAACTTATCACCAAAAAGATATAACACAAATTCGGATTTTCAACTAAACTTAATATAATTCTAAAAGTTTTTTTAATGAAACAAAAGAAAATATTGAGATAAAATGTTTGTTAAGAAATAATATCTTAAAATGTAATCAAATCAATTTAAACCAAAAACTCTTCATAATACCTGTACAATACAGTATTTATGTACTAAAATTATTTTGTGTTTTGGAAAAAAAAATTCCAAAAAGAGTTCAAACACCCACTAATACTCATTTTTAACTCAAATTTCTGAATTCTTGTCCACACCTAATAATTTGGTTTAGGTTTTGTATTATTAAAAAACCACATTTGAAAATATTGGTTTACTAACGACACCCAACAGTAGGACCTTTGGCTTAGCTCTTTGTGCTCAAGGTTGTACACCATTATTTTAGGGTTAAATTTATGACGAATATGTCAAATAATCATCTTCTCAGAAACAGTTGCAGCAACTCATGGATGGCATTTCTTCGTGTTTGATTAAAATCATGTGTGTTTGTTTGTCCTTTATTTAATATGTCCATATAAAAGTCAAATGTTAGTATGTTCCTTTAGCTTTAATATTATTATTTATAGTGTATTTTATATTTGTGAAAGTTTATAAAGAAACACAAACTTTTGATAATGGTTTATAAGCTTCATGCACTGATTCATCCATCTCTATACTTGTTTATAGACTACAACTGCATCGAGCTTTGCTCTTATAAGAACTACATTTAAAGTGGAACCTGGATAATTCAAACTTGAAGGGACCAGGGAAAAATTTGAATTATTCAAAAATTCTAATTAAATATTATTATTATTATCACCGCGTCTTACTATCTGTTCGGGTTATACGCACTTACGCTAATGTGTAATGGTAGGGTGATTGTGAGATGAAATGGAGGACCTACAGTTTAACGTGGAATCCGAACCACGGTGGAGGCCTGGCATTCCCCACATTCACAAGATGTCTTGTCAGAGGTGAAGGAAGGGTTTTCTAATTAAATAAGTTTCTTAAAAGGAAATGGAAAAGAAACAGAGTCAAGTTTGCAACCAAGTTCAAAAACTTTATTTAACTTATTTGGACATAATCTGTTCACAATTTATGTTCAAAAACTTTATTTAACTTATTTGGACATAATCTGTTCACAATTTATTTAAAAAGTCAAAAGATTTTAATCATGTTTCCTCATTTAAGTCTCTCAGTCATAGTGTATGATTCTAATTGATATATTTACTGGAAAATTGAATCACTTACATTGTTGCAACTTTAAAAAAAAAGCCTGAGTTTTTGGATATGGCCTATGGCTTCTGCCACACTCGGGATAGGCCTTTCCTGAAAGAATGAAGAATGGTCCTCATCATCAAATGCTCCATCCTCAGCCTGGATGTTATTATTGAGAACTTTGACAATGATGTCAGTAACTTCACCACACACTGCCACATCTTCATCCATACTGACGAAGTCCACATAGGAGATAGCAGGATCAGGAGTAACTTACTCCCAGTTGTCAATAGCTGGCGCAGCTTCAGTCACAGTTTCTCCATCATTTTTAAACAGTTCTTAATGGTTTCAACTTTCACTTGGTCCCTCGTTTGCTTACACATTCTTAAGGCTTGAAGGATGTCAAGTGAAATTTTCTGAGTAGACAAATCTCTAGCAAGAACGTTTTCAATCAACAATCATCCGTAGAAATGTTTTAGGGTCTTAATTATTATTTGGTCCAAAGGTTGAATAAACGATGTCATATTTTGCGGGGAAAAAAATAACCTTTACATTTTCCATAAGGAGAACTCTGTTATGAGCAGTGCAATTGTCAATGAATAAAAGGATTGTTCGATTTTGTTTGCCAAACTGTTTGTCGATTTTTAAAATCCATTTTTCTAACAGATCACTTGTCATCCATGCTTTTCTATTTGACTCATATTCCACTGGCTTCGGTTTTACATTTTTGAAGCAACGTGGGTTAGCCAATTTTCTGATCATTAACAACAGCAGCTTTTCATAACCATCCATATTTGCTCCAGCTAAGAGTGTTGTTCGATCTCTATTAAATTTTTCCCCACTGCACCGTTCACCTTTAGATGCAAGAGTTTAGGTCCAGGAATAAACTTGTAAAAAAGTACCTTCTCATCATTGTTAAAAATGTTTTCCAATCCTCTTAATCTTTTTCTATCTTGTCCATTCTCATTTTCATTGCTCAAATTTTTTTGTTTGTTTTTCAAAAATGTTATAAAGTGCGTTGGGGGAATTCCGAAGGTCTTTGCAATTTCTGATTTATTTTTAAGTCCCTTTTCCACTCACTTTATAATCGCTACTTTTTCAGCCAAAGTTAATGATTTATAGGATTGTGTCTCTGACTGTGACATCACGATACACACACACACTCACACACACACACACACACACACACACACACACACACACTACTGTACAATATGTACTAAACAAAACAAAAACTAAACAACAAAACAAAATAAACTCGCACATCACAAGAATATCCCTACGATTGAATACTAAGAACAGCAGACGTAACCGCTCAAGAAGTTCGACCTTGACTAACGGAGTACACAGATATATAAACAAAGACGTATAGGGGAGCGGAAGTGGCGTGAAGAAGGGTACTGACCGCATTACAAAGTCACCTCCCTGTTTCCAAAACCAAAAATAGAATAACACGCAATTAGAGGTAGGAAAACAATACTGCACAGTACATTACAACTTACGAAAAATTTGGATTAACCAAAACAAAATTTGAATTATCCATCATTTTTAACATTATTTTAATACAAAATTCACAGGACCGGGCGAAAAATTCGAATTAAAGACAATTTCAAATTGCGAAAGTTCAAATTAGTCAGGTTCCTCTTTAGTATATCTTTATAGTCAAATTTTCCCAAAGGTTTCTGAACAAGTTAAAAAACCATGTTAGTCAAATGATGCTTAAATATGTATAGTTGACACACTGGTGTTTATTCAACGGAAGCAAGGGAAGCAACGCTTCCCTGAAATTAAAAAAGGAACAAAGAAAATAAGAGGAAAATAATGTTATAAACATCTCCAACAAGGATACCGTTAATATTGGTTGAGATGGCAGCTCTTCTTTCTTAGAGCAACCAATTCTTTCTCTGACTGGCCGGTCAGGTAACTAGTCTCGCTTTTTATTCTATCATTCGTTTGTTTCCGGGTCTGTCCGGCCCTCATCACGGAAACGAAAGTAGCATTTCCCTATGCGAGTAATGGCTCACTTTACTTTAGTGATTGATATATAATCGTAGCTAGTATATTGTTAAAATGATATTCTTAGTTTGTTTTAGCAATATTTATTGTTTCTAAATATAATTATGGGCATTATATTTCAAAATAATGTACTTATCATAAATTTAGAGTAAAAAGAGGTTTATTTCACAAGGATATTGTTCATTTTTGATCCTCCAAGGAAAGTGGTTTGTTTCTCTGCATACTGTAGTAGAATGACGGGTGCGTCAACAAATGCGGCAGGGGAAAGGAGGGTTGCGCTTCCAAAAATCATAAATAATATGTTGAAGCATAGTTTTTCTTTGCTATTTTGGTGAAAAAAATAAAGATAATTGAAATAGGCATTTCAGCCTTATGTGCAGCAACAAAAAAACTTTGACATTTCAATACTCAATTTTATGAAAACGTTTAATTATCAGGGTGTTGGATTGGTGGAAAATTATATAGTTGACTTTACTATTTACTAACGATAATGGCATGTAGAATAAGTCCGGATTCAGTGATATTAATATTTGCCAAGCTATTAAAAGGAATCCCAAAGGTCAAACTTATTTGCAGGTCACAACCCAAGACAAAACATCTGTATTCCTAAATTTATCATTATTATTTTAATAGATATAATTTATTGATTAAGTAATATTTCGAAGATCACCAATGATTTTGTTTTATTACATTCATGTTTTGTGTCACCCCTTCCGTTATTTCCCCATAATCAGGGCCATAACTACCACCAGGGCAGTGCCCCCGATTGAGGATTTTTTTAAATATCTTGAACGAAAGCCGATCATCAAAGTTTTAATCAAAAGCATATTGTCTCAATATTAAAATTTCGCTCTTTTTCTTTGCCATTGTTAAAACTTTCGCAATACGAGACTATCCACCAATCTACCAGACTATCGAGCCAATACATCATACGAGGCATATGACATAGAATTTTGATTATGTTTTTAATGAAAATATGTATGTATTTTATCTTAGTAATCCAAAGTGTATTGAAGTTCTCTTGTATTTTGTATGTGTGCAGTGTAATTGTAAAGAATAATTTGCAATTTATCTTTATAAATATTTTACCTTAAGGCTATCGCTCATATTGTATGAGTTTATAATACATTAATTATTAACTTCACCAGATCAAAACCATCCAATAACTAACAACACACATCAACAAGACTTATCAAAAATAATGTGGGAATGTGAGATTTAGAGGGGGAGGGGGGGCATTATTATATGTTGCCCAGGGTCCCCAAGCCTCTAGTTACGGCTCTGCCCATAATACTTTAAACTCGATAATATATATATATATTTTAAGAAAAGAAAGGACCAATGTGAGCTTTCAATTAAACTGTGGTCGATCAGATCACCTTTATTGTAGCACCACTGCTTCCCTTTGCCCAGAATTGGCCACACGCCACTGAGTTGACATATATTAGTTTAAGGGGAAATTTTGATGAAATTGTTTTAGCTAAACAAAATTTTGATGAGACGCTGTGCATCAGATTACTTGGAATGGCGTCTGTTATGTTTAAAGTGGTATTTGATATGAGTGTTACTAGTTGTAAGTTGAAGTACCACAACTGCGTGTATACGAATCTGTCTTGAATTGAAAAAACTTACTGTATCATTTGATTTATCCAATACTTTCAACATGATCATTGATGTGTATGGTACATTCAACATGATTGTTTTATATTAATGCAAATTGCTAATAGTAAATAAAAAGGAAAAATAAACCAATAAGTGAAAATTTAAGGAAGATCTAAATAGAATAAAGAAAAATCTCAACTTTGTGCATTGGATTCTTCCAACATTTTCACTCTTCTTTTTTATCAATTTGTACACACATCAGAGAGAGAAAAGTTTGAATAAAAACCACAATGACGTATATCTTGGAAAAATATTTTAGGTGAATGGGGATGGGGGTTAAAGGGGTTGACTTCCCCTCCCGAGAGCTAGCTCTTAGACTCAAGAAGTAGTTCTTCAAAAGAGATGTTGCTAGATGCACAAATTGCGTAGTGGTGTTAAAGGGGAAAAGCAATAACTTACTGCAATTTGTGTTTGATCATCGTAATGACTTGAATAAATACATATTGCCAAATATATTTGTAATTTTGCGCTATTATTTTTTTTTGTTGGCTTATTGCCACCTTGACATGTATTTGATGATCACTACAGACAAGAGAGACATGAACTTGAACATTCACAGAATAAAAAAAACCTTGATTTTCAGAATCGCTAGATTTCTTCGAAAAGTGGACCATTCTAATTGGAACTTACATTATAGTTGAGTCATTTAAGTGTGACTTTCACTGATTTTGTATAAAAGTAAAGTTTTCCATCGGCCTATATTTTAATTTAATTTTTTTTAAATATTATTTTGTCAACCCAAGGATTTTTTTTTTGTCATCAGTGGCGTAAAGATTGTTAGGGTGTTAAAATAAATCACCATTAAAATGCATTTAACTTTTTTCCTTTTCAAACCAATATCTCGGAGAGGCCCACTTGGTTAAAGGAGGCAATGTTGACTTTAGTGAATGACACGAATATGTAAAGTGGACTGTAAAAGTGATAAACTTTAGTCTTCATGTTCTCTATTAAATTCAGACTGGGAGGAGGTCAACAGTTGGTTTCCTGATGGTTACTTTCCTAAGGTTGAAGGAAAGAAAGAACACATTTTTGTATTTCTATACATTATTTCTGTCGTTTAAGATGGATGAATTGGATAAAAGAAGCAAACTAGGTTACCCTAATATTAATACTCATTGTTCAAAACTCAATATTTGTTGTAAATCTGTGTATACGTTATTTGTAAAGTGTTTTTGTATATGAGTGGTTTTATTTATAGTTAATTACTTATATATAAAAGTTCTCAGAAGTGTTTGTTAATTTATGTTACTGAATTAACTAAATTATTGAAATAAATACAAAGTATATTATAAAGCAGCAATTTCATAACATTGAGTTTGAGTCTCCAAACATGATATAAAATAAAGTTTCAAATTAACATTCTAATTAATTTGGTATTTAATTTATACTCAAGATGTACTGATTTTTATGGACCTGTAAAATATTTTTCCAAAACCACTGAATTGGTTTGTCATTTTGTTTAAAATTTGACGGCTTTTGATGGGAGTTGTTGAAAAGTGGAGGCTGTTTGAAAAATTAATAAATAAATGGTTTTGTTTGTTTACCATTGTTCTCGATCGATAGGAAATCAGTAATATTCTAACAAATAAAAAAAATACAATAAATAAAAACAGTAGGCCTAAACTTCGCAAGAATCAACATATTGTATTGCAACATAATTACATTTAAAGCAAAATAGTAATCGCACAAGTGTCAATTAGCTATATTCGTTTTTAAAACTTAACACGTGGCCGAATGGTCTAAGGTGTCACTCTCGTGTTAGGCTGGTGAGTGGGAGAAAAGGGTTCAAATATTGATCAGATTTACTGAGGGTGGTTTTCCCTAAGTGGTTTCCAACTCTCCTTTCATGCAAATGCAGGTAGACTACCTCTAAAATACTTCCTTCCTTATCACTACTCCATTAGAATAATTATCATATATGCTTTTAACATGAACAGGAAGTAAGAAGCAGCTATAAAAAAAATTGAAGTGCAGAATAAGTATGAAATAAGATGTATTAGTTATAATAACTTTATAGTATAAATTATGTAAATGAATTTTAAATTAATGATATGCAACTTTTATTATATAGTATGCAAAATTCAAAAGCCACTGTTTAAAAAATTAAGGATTGAAGTTAGTTTCCCAACTTGCTTCTTTCATTGCGGTGAGGTCATGTCAGTGTATTAATAATATGACATCAATAACATGGGTTTGCCAGATAAAACGGAATTACTGAATAAACTCCACTGTACATATTTTTACAAAATTGGTATACCCTTTATCAATTCTGAATGGTAGCAAGCTTACCTTGACTGACTTACTATGACGCTGCTAAAAGGTAGGGCTGTTAAACTGAGTGCATATATGACCCACATCCTTTCAAATGGAGACCAAAGTAATTTAAATTAATATATTTTAGAAAGGACAGATTAACGACCAGAGGGTTCATTGTGCTGACCACATTACACCCCATATTGGCATTTTCATTGCTAACGGCGGCAGCCACTTGTGGGCTGACACCATGGAGATGTTTCTGTCACACATCACTCATTTAGTATTTCATAAAAGATGCTATCCATATTTCAAATATTTGTTTCGGAGTTTTGCTGTGAATGGTTTAGTCCTAGTCGATGACATGGTTGAGAAAGTTACCTTTATAGTCACTTGTTAAAAACAGAAAGATTCGACTTGAACCTGGAGAATAATTATTAATGTTAATTTAAACAAACACAATGCATCCTGCCAACTTGAACCCTAGACAAATTTTTGTCTGTTTTATCACACTTGAGCATCTATAAATCTTAGAAATATCCCTACCGCCATCAAAATATATTTTGGTGGTTCAAATTTAACAAACATTGGCACATATGATTAAAAACAGAATCCCACAAATATTTTAGATTGTCATAAACTATAATATTTAAATTACACACCAAACCATAATCTTATCTTGTGTTCCTGCATCGCAAGTTACACTAAAGACTGTACTGAATTTTAGCTAAACATAGTTTTTAGTTAGTCTTCCTGCCTCCATGTAGAAGATCAAGCAAACAAGTGTACACATTTTAGTGATTTATTTAAGATGTTGAAACTTAGCAATCTTGTACTATTAATGTATAAACTACAAAAATAGTTTACTATTCTTCTCCGATTTTCAAAATTTTTGTACAGGTAATTTTTTTTTAACTGTGAACATTCCAAAGTTAAAAAAATAAAGTAAATAAAACAATTTTTGTGGCAAGCTAATGTTATCAAACTCAATTCCAGCCTGAAAATCTTTTATTGATTTGTATGAATTTATTCTAAAACTGAACAAAACTTATTTAGTTTTGTCACCTTTGGCACCAACAAAGATTATTAAAAATAGCTTTGAAAGATGCAATGAATGAGCAAGTTTGTGCCATATGTGATCCATAATATCACGCATAGTGAAATAATTTGGTGATTGTTCATGTTGAGCTAAATGTTTAACCTTTGAAATGGTTATATATTTATTTGAAATAGAAGGCAGCTCTGCTGGTTTTTGGGCTGTGTTTATTTTAATTATTATAACACATTATAAATATTAAAACACTTGACATTAATGTTACTTGCCAATAAAGAAAATTTCAGAGTAAATTTGAAATTATTTATATACATTTTCTAGGCATGCAGTTTTTATGCTTGTTATTAAATAATCTTAAGTCAACAACTGGAAGGTGGGTTTGATGTGATTTCTATCCATCCGACGCTGGACATGCACTCAACCCTTCGGATGGTTAGTGATGATGCTTGCAGCATCTGGTAAAAATCCCATGTACTAGGGGAGTTTAGAAAGTATGGTAGTTCTCTCTTGCATTCCACACTGAATTTCTATGAGTGAGTGTGAAGGAACTAACAATTTTGCTAGGAAAGATATTTTCACATACCTTCCAGGGTTCCTCATGCCACAATCAACATGTGACAGATGGCTTTACTTTTCCTCCGCAGGTAGTTGTACTACAGATTTTTATCATTTAAGAAAAATTGTTGACCTCAGCTGGGTTCGAACCCAAAAACACTTGACCCAAAACCCCTGGGGTAGACTATTAAAACATAATCATGATTAAAGCTAGGCCAGAAATCAAAATCTAATCAGGTTGAATTTTGATTTGTAATGCTAGTAATATAATTGTGTATATTTCTTGTAAAATTAACATAAACCAACTAAAAGGTATAAACAGTAGTAACCTTAGTAAAAAAAAAAATCTGCACCAAAGAAATAGCGAAATGCTCGCACAAATCCAGGTAATTTAAAGACAATTTTCTCAAAAAACAAAATGACATAAATTAAGGATATGGTGCCTGTTTTTAGAAACTGTAAAAAGTTCCCAACTTGGGTCTAAAAATAAGAATCATATTTCATGTGTTAATTATCCACAGGATCAGTCCTACCTGATAGCCAAATCAATTCCAATTAAGTAAAAAATAACCTAGACACAGGATATGAACCGGGTATTTTTCAGGATTGATCCTTGAATAGCCATCACACACAAGTGTGTGATACACGAATTAATAATAGAAATCGCATGGCAGCATACTGTCAGTTACAAGTCGCCATGCACTGTGATCGTAGATAGCTCTGAGTGGCTGATACTTTGACCAGTTACCACATATAGACTTAATATACCAACAACCAGTGAAAGCTGGCCCTGGACACGAGACGAACCAGGATGGATCATTGGCAATGATATGCAAAGTCAAATGCACCAGCTTCGATTCCCGTGTTCAGGTTGTAATTTTAATTTAATGGAAAAGAAAAAAAATAGTTTTATTGGTCCAATGGCAGCAGTTTAAAATGTGGACCATGTTCATCTTAAACAATTTTTTGTTGTTTCTTTAATTTCCTCGATTCTCTTTTTTCTGTAATCATTTCAAGGGAAACCTTTTAAAATAATGAAAAACAAGTTACTGTTCATAATGTACAAAACTTTATAACATGAAAAATATTACAAACTGTTTATGGAACACCTTGGGGGAAGATAATAATTTGGACCCTTATTCCACAGTGAAAACATTTCTTTGAAAATGTAAATAAACCACACAGATAATAATACATTACATTTGTTTCAGATTTTTTCTGTACAAACTGTCAAAGGAAATATCTCTAATTGATTTATTTAACACTATAATCACTAAAAGCTCAAGAAATAGTTCAGTCCATAAATTACAGCATATTTTAAAAGTTATTTATAAGTATTTTACAAATAAACAAAGATAAATATAACTATAGAAACCACAATTACAAATTTTGCAAAAAACTTTGAAAGCATTTGCCACTAGCATGGAAATATATTTTCACTCATATTTAAAACTATACACATTTAATACATGTATTATGAAATTGATTTTCAAAAGTGATGTAACAATTGTATGTAAAAAGAAATTTGATAATTGCTATTAGAGAGTTCAGTTATTAAAGCAACTAAAATATTTTGTAATGCATTAAAAATATTATTTTGATATATATATATATAATTTCTCTTATATATTTAGTAATAAATAAAATGATACAATATTAGGATAATGGTAGAGCACAAATAAAAGTAAAAACACTAACACATATTGACACTATTATAACATCTTCCTCACTCTACTACTACTTCCTGAGGAAGATGCTATAATAGCATCGAAATATTTATGCGTGTATGTAAATATGAGTTAGTGTTTTTACTTTTATTTGTACTCTACCATTTTCCTAATATTCTATCATTTTATTTATTACCAATTGTTTTTGCTCCGTGCACTTTATTTCATACATCTTATATATTAAGGACATTTTCATTATAAAAATTTACAGAAAATTGCTGTTTGACTTGGTTGTAAATATTTTACATTTTAATTAACATGATTTTGTTTTACATCTGAATTATAATTAAGAATATGAAAAACAAGAAAGTCACGCTAAAAGTGGGGGAATATATATATATTTTCCAATGCTTAAGACTCCTTTTTGAAAAATATTTTTGATTTAATAAAGCCTAGTAGTTACCCCTGCTAACTTGAAAAACGGACAGTATATTGTCAATGTGGAAGGCTGTTAGTGAGCTAAGTTTGATTAAAACATGTTAATAAGGTCAGTACAGATAGAGAAGAGTGCAATCTGGTTTTTATCCAACAGAGAAAAAGTTTAAAACGTGTGTATGTATTGTATTTAAAAAAAATAAGTATGAGAATTTTATTTTCATCTAGTCAGTCAGGTGTGGACAGTCAACCTTATTTTCATCTAGTCTTAATTCTCGATACATTTTTCAAAAATTTAAGCTCAATATTATATCAAAAGTGAAAAATTACTGTTCTTGCATCTCTGGCTACCAACATTACTTGTAAAACTATTATACAATTTGCGTCATTAGAATTGCCGAGGAAAATTACCCAAATAAAATTTATGTTGGATATCAAGATACTATTAAAAGTGTAATAAATCAAATTTGGAAACAATGTAATCTAAAAACCACTAAAACTTGAGTCAAATAATTATAACAAATTATTATAATATATTTTTTAGCCTATGAAATAAAACAACAGGTGTGTGTGTAATTTTTTTTTGCAAAAAAAAATCATTTAAGCTAAGCATCTATTTTGATCACAAAAATGTTCCTAGTTTTAAATAAATTTAATGATGAATATATTTGATTCAGTTGTTACTAATAAATTTATATTTACCTCCATAAAAAAATACATTGACTGAATAAAATAATTTCAGTTGAGTGCTATGTTTATCTGTGGTTGTTAGAAAACCCCGTATTTCATCTTTCTCCGAGTGTCCGACTTGATGTGACTAAAACAGTCTCCCATCCTACGATTTAATTTGAGCCAAAGAGAATTATCAAGTAAAGGGTTTTATAGAATTAGTAGAACCTTGATGTACAAAATGTTTATTATTGTGATGTTTTAAACCGAAATTTCGAAGATTTAATAATTATACTGTAGGGTGTCCTTAAAACTTTTCTGAATAGTAATATGATAAGGAAAAAGAGACCCAAAAAATGTATTTCCTAGCCAATAAACCAAAAAGGTCCATTCTCGATAACTCAAAAAATCCACTCTACACTAAGAGCAATGAATTTGGAAGGGCCACACTTGACCAGACAAGATAAGACTGGTGCCTTTGTCCATGTGCCTACATTTGTTTGCCGGATCTAAGTTTTCTAGATAACGTGGACGAGTGTTTGACCAGTTGTCTATTCTGGCCACAAAGGGTGGGGGTGGGAGAAAGAGTTAGGTGTATTAGTAATGCATGTATGTCTGTATTCCTCGTCAATGTCTATGCTTCTTCACTACAAGCTACAGCAGGCAGAAAAAAAAACTCTCTCTTAAGGACATTTCAGGGTATTACCCCGCTTTGATGAGGGAACATTTATTTGTAAAATAATAAAATAAAATAATAAAAAGAAGTCTAGGGAGCGTGAGAAAAGGGAAAGGTTTTTGGTTGAAATAAATAAAATATTTCCCCAGTAGAAACATAGTTTTATTTTTTAAATATGGCAATTTCAACAGTTATTGCATATATTTGAAGGGTGTTTGGGGATTTAATGAAGTTTTCTCTTAATTTAAAAAGTTTTTCATCTAATATTGCTATGCTCATGACAGATATTCAACAACTGTATATATCACCATGTGAAGAAAATAAAACCTTATGTTTCTAATGATATTTTTTTGAGCAAAAACACTGACCCTTTCTCGCATTCCCCACCACACTTCCACCTTAAAGTGTGATTCTTTTTTTTCCAATGCAGCTTTTTTTTTATCAACAGCTTGGACTAAATCTGTTTGTACAAGAAAAAATACTTGACTCTCCTGTCCGCTAGTTGTAGGGTCACGATTTACCCTAATATCAATGTTAATTTTAAATACATGTTATCATTATTTGTAAATTTATCAGTCTTGAGCATTATTTGTCTTTTTAAACATTAGTACAAAGTTGAATGATTTGGCAAAAGTTGCGTTTAAAATACCAATAAAATACACACCCATTACAAAATGTGAAACATCATAGTCATGAAATGTAGAAAAAAGGTACTTAGACATAGTAAATAAACTATTAGAGGTTTTGAAGCTTCAAAATGTCAAATTAAAAGGTTACATCTTCTTTGACACAAACAATAACCTTCACATCTTAAAAACATTTCGAAGGAAGAAGAAAACTTTGATACATTATCAAGAGATTTTAAATCTCTCATTAAATATGACATATTTAAACATGTAATCATTTTCATAATGGTTACTAAACAGTATTTCAACACGGTCTAGTTTTTAAATGACATCTGTAGTGTAAGCAGAGATTAATTCAGATATGTCAGTATAAAATTATATAGTGAGTGTGCTTTTTTTTCCCTCTAAACATTTCTCTTTAATGTACTTGATGGATAATTTAAGAATTAAAATTAGTGTTATGTGACCACAACAAAAACGTTATCTTTGACTTGACTTTGCTTCATTTGAAAAGGGTTCTTCATATAACCCCTATAAATGATAACTACTCATATTTAGTTTACTTCACAATCTGTGATATTAATGTTTCCTCTTTCATATATTCTTATCTAAAGCTAATCATCTACAAATCGGTTATGAACTTTTGAAATGTCCATATAAACATCTACATTAACTAAAGCTAATCATCTACAAATCAGTTATGAACTTTTAAAAATGTCCATATAAACATCTACATTCCTACTAATTCTATACACATTATTTCAAGGTTAGTTATAGCTGCCTTTTAAAAAGCGCAGAGAAAATATAAAATTATGTATTTTCTCAGACTATTTATACCACATAATGATTATGAGGATACCTTTTCTCTGAATTTCCATGGATATCAACTAAAAATGGTTTTCCCAAATTTTACCTGGCTTTTCAGATCCACACAGTACATACTTAAAGGTAGGAAAGAATTCCTAAGCCTGATACATGGAATATAAATCAGCAAGTCAAAGATAATACATGAACAATTTTTTAAATATAACATTAATGTACACTTTGTTGACTCTGAATGCTAACAATCTTACCTTGACCAGACTATACCAGGGGTTTACAACTTAAAAGTGTCAGAAAAATGCCGCAGTGAATCCGCGGGTCTAGTGGCAGACCGGATCATATTCAGCTGAGAGGTGGAAGAAAATAGAACTCACCCAGATACAGGCATTATAAAAATAGAGCGCAAATAAGTTTATTACTGAATGAACATCAGTTGGAGCTTTCCTGGATTTTCTCCACATAAGTCAAAGCTTTCCATTTCTTGGCTAAAAAAACATCAATTTTACTATAGTATATTTTTTACCTTTCCGGAGCGGAAAAAGAAAAGAAAATCCATCATGGGCTAACAGTTGAAAACCCTTGGACTTGACACTATGGCCCTATTTTATAAGCTATGCCATGGTAAGCTTGCTACCTACCTTTCACTTTCATGCTTAGTGAAGGTTACCTTTAATTATCTACAAATAAAATACTTCAACAAATACCACTTACTATAAACAAGTATTAGCTCTAAAGTCTTCGGTAAAGAAGGTTCAATAAAACACAATAATAAGTTACAATAGTATTAGTGGCAAGGATAACATTTTAAAATAAGTATCATTTCAACCAATCAGAGAAGACATTAAACATATTCTTCCTCAGGGAGGGATCAGTTATTCTCAAATGAAATTTCAAAGTGCCCCTATTTTTTTTAAAACAAAATTCCTAAATTTCAGAAGAACTTGCCATTTTTACCGTCATAAATAGATATAAAAAATACTCACATGGTATTAAAAGATTTACAAATACTTAAATCACTATTCAAAATGTCAGATTCCCAAGTAATCTCCTATACACATATTTAGTATTGTGAAATGACTGGAATATTTTGTTTAAATTATTTTAATTTTTTCTTTATTTACATTAGTGTTGTATATATTATTTGTTCTTCAAATATTTCCCGCCGTTTTTGAGGATTTCTTAGTTTTGGTAGTTTGAAGGGGAAAGGAGGAAAAGTTGTTTTTCAGTCAGTGGAATACGGGTAACCATGGAGTCAATCAAGTTCATATAGGTTGTCTGCCAAAATGGTCCTATAAAGTGTTGCAAGGATAGTTTTCTGCATGTGGATCGGGTGATGCTTGCTCTAAAGTATCTTAGGTTAGCAAGAAACCACAATCATTCCAAAGGTGCCAATGAATTAACCCATAGTTTCCTAGTCCTTGCCATTTAAACCCAGCAACCCACAAGGTAGGCCTCCATTGCCAGCGAATCTAAAATTGGACAAGGTAAGCTTAGCAATTCATCTTTTTTTAGCGCAGTGTCTTAATACCTTTTTAAGTTGTATGCATATGTGCTAATTATGCTAATGAGAAAGATTAAAGTTAGAGAAAGCGTACAAACATTTGTGTGGAGGGAAAGTGGAAATTCAATTTGGAAAAACCATCTTCAGTACACTCATCCGAGATTAAAACCCCCAATTTTTTCTGTCATTGGTAGTCTAGTCTAACATTAGAGTGATAGCACCATGCGGCCACCAAGACAGATTACAATTCATATTATATTCTGAAAATTGAAAAATGACACCTTGAAAAGGGAATCGAACCCAGGACCTTTGGCTTAGTACGCCAATGCTCTAACCACTGAGGTATCCAGGAATCGTCCCATGCCTAGGGTTATTCGTCACTCATATTTTAAGGCGGAATATATGATGGATGTGCGAAAATCATCAGCTACAAATGTGTTATCTGATAGCTTGTGATTTTAATTAAAAAAATCACATTTGTAGCCGACGATTTCCGCAATGTTCATCATAGATTCCGCCTTAAAATATGAGTGAAGAATAACCCTAAGCATGGGATGATTCCTGGATAGCTCAGTGGTTAGAGAATTGGCGTACTAAGCCAAAGGTCCCGGTTCAATTCTCGTGTCCAGGTGTCATTTTTCAATTTT
Organism: Timema poppense; assembly: GCA_902141375.1. NCBI lineage: Eukaryota > Metazoa > Arthropoda > Insecta > Phasmatodea > Timematidae > Timema > Timema poppense. The sequence continues at coordinate 55,228 of CABFOV010000472.1, forward strand.
CTGAATATGATATCTAGATGGAGAATTCCTCACTAAAGAGCATAAATAATAGCTTAGGCTATTTGACTCTTAAACAATTTATTGTTTTTCCTATTTTCACATCGCTTGATAAATGGAACCAACAAATGGGAATGAATGCTTTATTCTAGTGTTAAGCATCTAAGCCCTAAGGTGCCTAGACAAATTCTGTGACTTATACAAATTTAAGGATGAGGAAGGTGTACTTTAAGGAAATGCACCAGCATCCAGCTTAAAGGAAAGCTGAAATATTTAAAAACTCAAATTTATTATAAATTGAGACCAAAAACATGTGAGGATCAAAATCCTTATAAAACATCTTATCTCTAGTAGTTTTCTTTAGCAACACGTCTTACTACCTGTTGCGGATTATACGCTTATGCGCTAATTAGTAATTACGCTAATGGTTTAAAAGATTAAGAGGGTTGTATTTAGAGCAATTGTACCCATATTTGTGTGGAAGGAGAGTGAAAAACCAATCTCAGTACAACTGACAAAGATTCAAACCTTGATCAGCAGTCTAGAATATTGAGAGAGTAGCATTTTAGACCATGTGGTCATCAAAGTGAGTATTTCTGGTATTTAAATTAAGAGTTATCAGGGATTTGTTTTCATCAAACAAGAAAATATAATTAGGCCTACACAAATTTTTTAGTCATAATTAAGTGATATATAGAAAGTTCTAAATACATTTTCTTGTGCATCCTCGATTGTCAATTGTTTCACAACATCTGGAAGTTCCACAAGTTAACACCTAATACTTTTGAGTGTAATTACTGCATATTACTTTATGTATATTTGTAAGAAGGTATAGGAAAGGTGGAGAGAAACATATAAGGGAACCAATACAATATGGCTTCTACAATGAAGAGAAGAACAGAGTTCACTCTTTACACTGCTGCCACTGGACAGAGATAATGCTCGCTTCTCGAAGAAAATCGATCGGTACTGCTTAATTACTTGACCTATGTTTCATTTTATTGGAACTCATCACGAGGGAGTCTTAAATATTCAACACAACTTTTTAAAGAGGAAATCAAAAAAGGAATCTCATTAGTACAGTCTTAATAAATGTATACTGGGAATTGGTAGGGCTCTCTGAATAACAGGATTTACAGCTTTGAGCCAAGATTTAAATGTATACTCAGCTCAGGTCAGACAGATTTATGGACACACAATTTCTAAGCTTCTTGAAAAAATTTATTTCTATGCATTGCATTGTGTGTAAAAGTAATGAATGACTAATTGTTTACTCTTATCTCTACTTGTTAGGATTTTTTTTCATGCGTACTAGAAGCAAATAATATTAACTGGAACATTGCATTAACATTCAAGTAAGACTGTTGATGGGACTATGAAAAATCATAGCCGTGATTAAGAATGTAAAAATATTTAAAACAGAAAAAGGGTTGTTGTAATTACATACAATATTGCACTAAGGGTTTAGAGTTTCACAGGAAATGTTTGAAAATAATGTAGAAATATTGTAAAATAATGTAGTTTAAGTGATAAGGAAACCAACCCAAAAGAATAGTTAAACTCTTCTGATAACTTTCACAAATAAACATGATTTGAAAGCAATGAGAAGATGATAACATGAAGAAATAAAGAGAAGTTTATTTTATAACAAGATCTATAACAACTCTTTAAAATTGGCTTCCTTCCCCATCTTATTTTTATTAATTCACCCTTTGGCATTAGGAAATCGAAAGTTCATTGCCACACTTATGGAAGTATGCCACCTATCCCTATTTTAAGCTAGTTATATTTAGTCCATCTCATTACACCATATATTTTTCAGATCCATTTAATGTTATCCTTACATATGTGTCTAAGTCTTTCCAATGGCCTCTTCACCTTGGTTTTGCCAGTCAATACCTTGAACATGGTTATAGATTATCCCATTAGCCTTGCATGTCCTGTCCACCGTAATCTATAAGACTTGACTATCTCAATGTCATGTGAGGGATAGAGGTTATATAACTCATCATTATGTAACCTCCTCCATTAACCAGTAGTTTTCTCCCTTTTTGAACCAAATATCGTCCTAAGGACCTTATTTTCGAACACCCTACATTTTTCCCGTCATGTCTTATATGTAAATTATATTATATTGAAATGTTTCCATTTTTTTTAATCATGTTTCAGTATTAGTTCAGGTTGTATGCAGTCATTATTTATGTTAATAAGACAGGGATGAGGAAAATGTACCTGCATATGTGTGGTGGGAAATTATTTTAGAACTCCAATTTCCCTGTCACTAGCAATCCAGTAGGAAAGTTACACATTAAACTATACAACCATCAATGCAGGTCATTTCCACAATACTTTCATGTATTTCCAAGCCATTAGGTGTTTATTTGTGCTCATAGCTTCCCAGGAAGTAAAGACTATTTGAACCATCCTTACCACAGATAAATACATAAATTAAATGAGTCAACAAAAGCTGCATTTTGTGCATGAGCTTTATTTTATGGTCTCAGAGGTTCCCTGGATACGACACTTGTTCCAGTTAGTTTTTATTGGAAATAACTACTCTGTCCATCAAAACCTTAAGCTGCCGATGAACATATACAAGGCAAGGTAGTGCAATAATGACGTAATTCATGGACTCAATCTGAAATATTAAAATAAATTATCATCTATACAAATAGCTACCTGACATAAGACTACATGTTTTTCATATCATGACTAGAGCAAACAAAAAAAATTTACTTTTCTCTCTCCTTCGATACATATATACATATATATATAGTATTAACCTGCACCATGACAGTATTTAAACTATTTACACAGGCACACTTTAATTTCTACACTCACTGGTTATTGTACCAACCATATACACACTGCCACAAGTGGAAGTCAGGCTGTCATTATAAGACTGTTCACCTTCATTTGATGCTTCATGCTAGCAATAGCAAAGTGATTCATATTTGCATTATAAGTTTATCAGAACAATAATTATAATTAAGGATGTAATAGTCGATACCCTCAATTTTTACTAGTTTTGAGAGAATCAATCTTAATATCACGATTTATGATACCTCAATTCCTATCTCTCAAACCCCATTAAGTGAAAATTCCCGCATCCAAATGAAACATCAATATACAGAATCGAGTAATTTTTTTTATTATAAAGTGATGAGTTCTTTTGCTGTTTCACGTTAGTACTGGCAGATTGTAGATTTGATCAAAATGATCTAAGTGATCTTGCACATATTAACTACGGTTATGAACGGTGTTTTTTTTAATATTTACCCTTTTTATATATATTTTACGTACCAAATTAGGGGGCGATAATAACAGTTTAAATGTGATGTTGAATACAAGTTGCATAAATGTGACATTTGTGATTATTATTTAATTATTATATAGTTGAGGTCTTGACACTCAAACAAATTATATTTTTCTAAATTTGAAAATTGACACTTTGACACAGGAATTTAAGCTCGGGACCTTTGGTTTGTACATCATTACTCAAAGAACTGAAGAAGAAATATATATATTTGTATGTGATATGAATAATATGATGATAAAACAGTTTGTACATATGATGGCAAAACATTCCACTCCAATTAATCCTAGTGGCGCTAAGAAGACAAAGTCAACCAAAGATTACTTATGTGTCTGGCTGCCATTTTGCTAACAATAAAATAATAAATATTAGTAGGGGTCTGCGAAACTTCAATAATAACAATATGGTTTAAATTAGGAGGGATAGCCAACACACTTACCTTGGTGATACTGGAGTAGAAATTGTTTAGATATAACACTAAAAAACACATAAACACATTTTTAAGGACAAGCTTTCACTGTCACAGACAGCTTCATCAAGTCAGGAGAGTAGACTGATTTCTTGGTTTGAGTTTCAAATCAAACTCTAAAAACTAACATTAATTTAGTTACAATTTAGTTATAGATTTATGTTGATTATCCTGTCTAATACATTACCAAACTTACCACGTTTATATACATAAAAAAAAAGTATTTAGTATTTTACATTGTCACTGAAAATATTATTTTAGCCTCCTTATTTTTCATTATGAAGTATAATCATTAACTTTTATTAGCATTAAAATTGAATTGAAATATATTTTGTGATAAGAATATTTCTTGCAAGAGCCCATATAAGGCACATGCGCAACTGCGCATAGAGGAATAGAATTGGAACAAAAGAAATGATTATCTAACTCATTAAAACTTCAATTTTATTAATTTTTTTCTTTATGAGGAAAAACTTTTTTCCCTTTGAGGTAACTGTAATATATTTTAATTATTTTTTCTAATATATATATATATATTATTGTTCTTATTTTAAAATAGTTTTTTAAAGTAGTAGTTCAAATTTAACAAGCAATATTTCCATTTTTTAAACTCTTATTTCAAAAGTATTTACTAATCATGAAAATGAATGTAATTTTCAATTTAATAACATGTGTTTTCATATAGTTTTTAAGTCACACATTTTAAATATACTATTTTACTTTTAAAATAAACAAATACTTAATATTGTCATTTTAAAATTATGAATATTCTTGAATTTGGGAGCCTTTTCTAATACTAAACTCGAATGAAAAAACCCAAGCTTGCAAACCCCTAATAATGAATTTTAAAAACTAAACAGTTCAAATTTAATTATCATAGCCACAGATACCACAAACACTATTGTATATATGTACAAAAATATGATACATTTGTCAGATTAAAATATGATGTATACAATATTTAAGAAAGCGTATCTATATGGATATCGGCACACACATATCAGACAGTAAAATTGGTTATAATCATCTCATAGATTAATTAGACTGACATACACTGAGAAAATGATTTTAAAATTAACCAATGTCCTAAAAGTATATTAATTGGCACATCATCAATTAAATACAACCATGAGTATTTTAATTGATGTTCAATATATTAAAATGCTAACTTAAAATCAGATCAAATCAAAAAATTCAGAAAGCTAGAACAATGTGGAGGGGAATTCTATAAAGCTAACTTTGCTTGGAATATTTGTCATCTCAGTCTTCAATTTGAAAGTGGAATTTCAGATTCAACAATTATGAAGCATGACCAATAAAATATTTAAAGTTAATATACACATTTATGTTTAATTTTAAGCATTTTGCATTGTTATGTACTCCACAAATTATTGTTCAGTTGACAAATATCTTAATTAATTTAATTACATTTTGGGTTAATAACTTATCTAGCTTTGGAAAAAAGGTTGATCATGTTTATGATTTAACATTTTGAAAATTATATTTAATATATTTTTTACAATAAATATTCAAGCTTCAAGAATATTTCAAAAATTATTATTTCATTTCGCTTTGTCATGAACTTCCCTACATTTTATAATAAGATATTTAAGGTTATATTTTTCCTATTAAATAAAAGTAGCACATATATTTTTTTTAAATTAAATGAATTTACAAAATATTCTTCCAGTTAAAAAGAACATTTTAAGTATGTCACTTGTTTTCATATAAAAAAATTAACACACTAAGACTCAACCAATAAAACAAACTAAATAGATACTAGAATATGACTTGGTTTTATGGGGGATAACTAATAAAAAGAAATGCAATCAAACAAAATCGCATTCTTTGGTAGGGATCTTTTACTTAACTGGTTTATTAAGACTATGTTGGTGAAATGGCAACTATGAAAATCTTTTATATGTATGAGAAGAGAGTTGTCTGGGGATCTCTCATTGGTATTTTATTTTTCCTTTTTATTTAGTTAAATCTACTTTCACATATTCATATTCATGTGATCTGAAACTGTCACTTTTGATAGATATTAGCAATACCTGCAGAATAACAATCATAATATAGTAAAATATTTTCCATTGCGGTTGCAAAAATAAAGTTGGTATTTGCTTAAAGTTTCTTCATCTGAAAATAGACTGTACATTATTAACACTTATAAATTCAGCTTTCAATGAATATCTAAGTGGAGTTTTTATTAAATAATGATCAACAAAGTTTAAAGCATAATTCAAGTAATTATTTCTAACTCCATTGCTCATTAAAATTAGTTTGTATTGTTAATTAGTTCCTGTGTAGGCTTTAAGCAAATATATAACTCTACTCTATTTAGTTGAAGTTTTATTGGCCAATTATTAGTCTTAAAACGTTTCTAACATCACTAACAATGGAGTAAGATTGGAAGCAAGATTTCACATAATAATTATTATTAATACATGACAACGTGACAAAGCTCACAAGCTACAAAATATCTACTCTATCTCTATAAGGAAAACCTTTTTTTCACTACAAGAGGTAATTGTATTATCTTTGGGAGAAGGTACAGGTACTGTGGATAGAAACATAAAAAAGGAACAAACACAATATGGCCTTTACAATGAAAAGAAGAACACATTTCACACTTTACAATGCTTCCATTGGACAAAGAGGTAATGGCTGCATCTTGAAGAAAATCTATCACTACCGCCAAGTCCCCCGACCTAGGTTTCATTCTATCAGAACTCATCAAGGACGAAGTGAGAAACACAACTTCCTAACATAGGAAACCAAAACACACAAAAGGGAGAAAAGGATATTGGAATAGAAGGATAGGACAGTTAGGAACATGTAAAAGGAATGACATAAAGGACAAAGTGCAAAGAGGTTTTCCTTATAAAGAAAATGTCTTACTCTGTAATGTTTGTAAACATAATCGGTTATATTCAGGAACATTTCAATTAATTATGTATAGCTGCACAAAAAGGTCACTGTACTCATGTTCACTCATTAACCAATTTTATCTGAATGAACTTATTTTATTTTGGTGGAGTGTCTAAATTGAAAAGTAAAAAATATTCTTGTAAAACGGTTTAAAAAAAGTTAAATTAGTGACCAGAACTAATTCACAGAAAAATAAAAAATAGCTTAGGGGCTGTACATAAACTACATCATGGTAATTTTAGTGTTTTTTTAACCCCCTTCCACCTCCACTTGTCACAACGTCATTCACACCCTACCACCCATCTAAATAGTATAGTCTGTATAGCGCTTTTATTGAAACATGTTCACCAAGCTAAACAACCAAAGTTTATGAATCGATCATTGTTTGTTTGTGTGTGTGCAGTTTAGTTTATTAACACATAACCCTGCCCAATACATTTAATTGTAATGTGATGTCACCTATTATCTGATTCCCCCTTCCCCTAAAACCCGCCGAGCACTATTCTACTCTCCACCCCCTCTTAT
>CABFOV010000472.1:62527-111206 GCA_902141375.1 Timema poppense
TCTTCCCCCCCCCCCCCATTCCCACCACTTGATTTGCTTACATAGTTTATGGACAGCCCCCTATAATAAAGCATACCTCAAGCAGTGTTTTGTTTACAGTAAGTACACAGTGTTAAATAATTAAATTATTGAAGTCCGAAAAATATTTCAAACTTTCAAATTTCTTTAACTAATTATATCAATTTTAAAAAAATTAGGTTTGTGCCCATTGTTGGTGTGTAAGAGAGAAAAAAAAGTACATCAATTTGATTGTGTTAACCTACAAGTATCAACATAATGGAAGTTAATTGTTTTTTTAAGTCTGGTCACTTTGGAAACAATAAAAATGAAAAGTTAAAAACAATGTTTACATATTTTTGAAGATTAATCAGAAACTATTAACATAAAATATTTGATTTGATGCCATTTGAGATATATTCTTTAGGTTTTTACAAATCTTGAATCTCTTGAATAAGATAGTATTCTAGGGTCCCATTTAAAAAAAGAACCAAAATCAGGTAAAGTACGCTTCAAACTCAGAATGTCTTAAAATTTAAACAGCTCCCCCTCGCGTTTACTAAAGAAGTTAGTTACTAAAGTCTCATTAAAAATACTTTCAAATTCAAGCTGTCACTAAATGTGAAACAATATGGCCTAGAAAGTATAAAAATTAAAAGTGTTTGAAAATTGCTTATGAGCATGGCTAGTTATTTAATATTATCGAGGGTTTAAGGCGTTCCTTTCACACTAGATTAAACTTTGGAGACTGAGGGGATTGAAATTTAAATTTTGGTTGGATGCACTAGAGTGTGGTTTTAAAAAATAATGGTTTTGCAATCTTCTTTTACACAGATGAATACATTTCCTATAAATATAGCCTTTCTCGTCCCTAAAACCACTAATGTAGTTAGTACATAAGTGTAACCGAACAGGTATAAATCACCGTGTTAAAAAAATCTGTTACTGAACTCGGCAGGAGTAAACAAATACAGACAACACTGCCTTGCTAATCCAAATCTGCGCTAGTCCAGAACACACGGTAATCCTAGCCTTCTATAAGTTTGTTCCCTCCTTCCCCATTAAAGGTCACAATAATGTTTACTCTTCCCATCTTACCACAACAAATATTTGTTGAATCTTCGTTTTGCTACTAAACAAAAGAAGACATTACATATTAGACATAAAACTGAAATGTGAAATTTTAGACGAACTTGAGAAAGGCAAGATATTAATAAAATTATCAATAGAGTATTCTTATATAATGTTGTTGTACATTGTAGTTTTTTTTATCTTTCTTTGATAATTTGAACTATTTTATAATCCTAAAGTCCTTGGAAATCCCAGGTTGAGATCAGCAAGACTGTGTTGGATGAACAAATATAAAGACATCAATTAATCTTCCTCTGTCTGAATATAAAACATTACACTCGGCAGTCAGCATCATCGACATAACCAAAGATTGTGAAATTAAAGGTTTTAAAATCATTCCTGACTCACTTTCCTTGCCAAGTCATGCTACATACAATCTACCTCCAAGAAGAAAACGCATCCAACCAAACCCAGTTTAGTATCGTGGAGAATAAAACGAAGGCTCGCCAAGAGGCTCCTAGCTCTCCAAATTCTTGGCTCGACGAAGAAGGAAGAAATAAAGGATACCGGCTTGAGCCATCACGTCAACAGTGCTCGCGGTTAGCGACTCTTTGTGCTTGGAGGACTCGAGCTTGCCTGATCCTGGTCTAAGCAGCGTGGGGCCAAACACGGTTGCCAAGTTGTGCAGCGACATTTTGTTCTGAGGTTCGTGGCTGTACACCCTGAAAAGTGTACAAAATATATGAAGGATAAAGGGGAAAAGAGGGGAGAGAGAAATTACACACATTTTCCAGGACAGCGACTTTTATATCTCAAACCCCATAAGGACCCCAGAAAATACATTTTTTAATTAATTTAAATATGACACAAACCTATTTTAACCATAATCTAAAGTATATTAGGAAGGTCTCGTGGTTTGTCTAACAGATGGCATCACCAACTCAATTTGAGCTAAAAGTGTACTTTCCTCTTTCACCCCTTGTCCTACAGTAGCCCCATGGCTTCTTTGGTGCTGACTGACAGCTCACAGCCGACTTCTGACAGTCGAAATTTAGGTATATACATGTTAAATATATATATGTTTTTGTATATCATATGGTTCGACGTATGGATATATAATTTAGTCTGGTAACTTTTCAAAGCTTTTAGCTGTCAGTCAGCCCCAAAGAAGCCATGGGGCTACTGTACATTTGTTAATACATAAATTCTGATTCAAGTTGAACTGTTATTAATTGGTGATAGCACAAAAGTTTATGATTGATTAGTTATTATATTTAGCTATGTTTTATTATGCCTTTAATAAATGTATATGTGACAACACCATGATATTGACTAAGGGTTTGTAAAAACTTCACACTTTGCTCAGAACATTTGTTAACTCTGAAAAATTACTGCTTTGACAACTATGAAGCTTCATCAATAAGAAGAATAAATTAACTACTAAGAAAGTTAATGCTTGTGTAAGCTAGTTGTACATACATAGTGAAGCTTGGAAGATCGAAATGATCTATAGGTCAGAGACATAGCCGCAACCTGTACCAAAGCCATAAATTCGAAAAATGAAACCTTGACATGAGAATTAAACCAAGTATCCTTGGCTTAACAGTCAAGCAAGCATTGGGAATGAACTTCACACTCCCTCATAATATTCTCGAAGCCGGGGTTCGAATATTTTATTTTAGTTGTTTTATGCATGACAAAATATTATATTGTGGTTATTTATATAACTTAATGCACTAAAATTACTTAGAAAATAGTGTGATCTCATTACACTCCCCCCTTCCGTACATTGTCATATTTTATTAGTCCCACTGGTATAAATGGGCCTGTCAATGGTTCACGACCATCTATTATTTTGTAATCACTTGACAGAGGAACTGTGGAAAGAGCTTCGCTAGATATGACCAGGAAGAAGTATGGACGGCAACAATGTTTGAGGCGTCTGAGTCACCACCTTGCCGCTGAGCTAAGCTATGAAATATATTATGAGTATAGAGGAATCTTTGATAGTTTTGTATGGCAGTTTTTTCTGACTTGTTTCTCTATGCCCTTCAGGCATAGTATAAATTTTCGAGTGTAAAGCTCTAGTTTTCAACGTCCTTATGACATAGCTTTTGTGTGTCAGCTGGACTGACTTGTTTACCTGTGCCCATATGGCACAGTTTATAGATTTAGGCGCTACCGTTCTATGTCTATTAGGCTTAGTCATAAATATTGGGGTAATGATTAGACTACTAAAACTACATGACCATGCTGCGGCTAGCTTAAAGAACATAATTTAATATTGGACGAGACCAGGTTATCTATAGCTATGTTTCTCGGCCTAATTGGGTCTGTAACCGACACTTGTTTTTTATTACTATAACCGAGTACCAACTTGTGGTGTGCAACCCGTGGAAGTGCTACTAGTCCATAGTAGTGGCCCGCAGGGTTTTGTCTATTGTGTTCGGTCCTCTTGAGGATCCCTTGATTTTAGTAAATCTTATCTCTTTTATGGATAGTAAAGTTGTCCCTGTGGTTGGGTAACACATATAATGATATTATTTATTGATCAGGCAGTACTTATTAGGAAGAGTCCAGCCATATTATTAATAGCTATAGGTTTCCTGGTTGTTCGCCTAATACTGATAGTTATATTGCGATTTTTCTAGGAGGTTATAATGTTATAATGCCTTACTGTTTTAACGCTCTATGTAGTTAATTCTCGCTGATTAGCTCTTACTAATTACCTCCTTCGTAGTTTATTAAAGTAGGACTAATGTCGTGTGGCTTAAGTTTTTGTATATTTTGTTGAGAACATTAACTGCCAGTATTAGTCAATTAACTAATGATATATAATGATTAGTATATATGTATATATTGATTTGAATGCCACCACTAATTTATAGTACAGTGCAGCCGCTGCCCTTATTCCATGGGATAAATCTGAATAAGCCCTGCTTTAACGAGTTACCAGCGATAATATCATCACCTATTACCTATAAGTGTGTGTAATCGGACAATCATAGGTACTTCACATCTGATACTCCTGTTGAGCAATATATATATATATATATATATATAAAAAATAGATTCCTTTCATATTCATGTCTAAACAATGGATGGTTTGTATAGTTTCTAAACTGTTTTTCTACGTACTTCTTATTGACATGTTTCATTATTAATAAACTAATTTGTTGAACCTGCTATACATTCTTATTTCTTATACTGTAAAAATAATGTAACCCTACATTATAAAATCAAGTTATTATCACAACTTATAATTAAATTTTTTTCATTTTTTCCCCCATTTTATGAATATTAATTTGTAATAATGTACAAAACAGCTCAGAATGGTTATAAATGAAAATAAATATAGTTTTTTAGATGTCAATATTTTTATTGAAAAAGCTTACAAGCTGAAATTTATTTAGAAGATAATTCACTTCGCACACCACTATATATTTTATTAATCTTTGTTTCAAATTGAGAACTAAACTTGTCTCAGCCACTAACCTGAACAAGTGACCCAGCAGGTAGTTGATGATGTTCTGGCTCTGAGGGGATAGCAGAGAGAAGCAATGGAGGAGAGCTTTCTCCTTACCCCCTTCACCACCGCTATTGTAAGACTCCAAGAATTTGGGGTACAACTCATCTGTGAACAGCGCTTCCGGTAACTCCCGCAAGTACAGCTTCAGTATTCCAGTCACTGAGTGGATGTCCACCTCTTTCAGGAGTTGTTCCGCCTCGTACGAGTCTAGAAACAGATAATACCTTCAAATACTGCACAATGATGCGAGTTTCTTATAATCAGTAATCAAAATCTTCAAATCCTTCAAAATAACCTAATTAAATGTGCTCGAGTCAAGGTAAGAAAGACTACCTTTCAAAATAGATGGAATTCTCTGCATTAGCGTTCCAACTATCCAACCTTCAACTATCCGAAATTATGTTTTATCCAAGTTATCTAAATAATGTGCCATTGATATAATTTCTTTAATCAAGATGTCTAGTGAGTTGGAGGAACAAAAATTAGTGATTTTTTGGTGACCTTTTATGACCACAAAATTCCTTCGGTAAATGGTTTAACATTATATAATGCATACATAGGCATAATGCACTCACATTCAACATTAAACTTTAAATAAATGGCATCATGATGAAAACTATCAGACAACTTGCGGCTGCTGGTGTAGTTAAAACAGTTATTTGTTTCTTTCTCTAGTATGTAAGGGGGCGGGGAAGGGAGGGCTTAGTGTAGACACTGAGAATAAAGAGGTCAGCAAGTGAGACAGTCATCCCCACTGCAAGGTCATCTACAAGGTCAACTAATTGTGTGTCAAACAAGAGAGACCAGAGGAGGAGTAATTGAGGGGTGGTCAAAATATAAGTATCAGTAGTGCAAATAATATCAGGGGTCTCAAAATACTTAATCCAACACTTCACTCAATGTAAAAACGCTGAATATTTTTCCAGTATCTGATTCAAAATTCCAGCATATTCCAGTATGTCCAGTATCAAAATAAAATCAAGTATACTTCCAGTATTTCCAGTATTGGTAGACACCTTGTTTTGAGAACTTTTTAGATGAACTTTCTAATTAATAAATCAAATAAAACATTTCTATAATGACAAATTGTAATGATTTTCAACCTATAATAATAATCAAAAGTTGGCTTCCTTTAAAAAATCAGGGTTTAGCTTAAATTTATTATTCTATCAATTACTTCACGAATGAAAGGATCTAAAAAAGATAAGAGAGATGTGCTTGTGAGAAAATCCACTTACTGGTCTCAAATGACTTTTTAAGCCGGCCTAGGTCTGAAGCAGAACCGGAAACTCTGTAAACTCCCACTTCGTTCATGCCCCTCCGTTCCACTTCACGGACACAAGACGTTATGATAAAAGGAATTTCCCGTTTTTGGCGCCTGCAACATAAATTACCAATTACCAAATATTCAAATAAATGTCCAAGAAACTTGAATCGATAGGGTTTTTGGGTGTCACATAACATAAGAAAATGAACCATTTCACAGGCTGTAAACAGTAATGGATGTAAAGTAAACATAACATTTACAATTTTTATAGTTTGCTATGCATCCAAACTCACAATAAAATATGTTATTCATTTTTATAAGGTAGTGTAATGTATTAGCTTAAAAACAGCTAAAAAGTCTGAATTGTTAAAATATACCTAGACAAAATTGCTGTGTTTAACTTATGTTAGATATTTAGAACACAAAGGATAAGTTGAGTACATTTAAAATTTTCAGTACGTGTGTACAGAGGATACATGATACAGTAGTAGAAACAAGACTAAGATGATATGGTCATATAATGAGGATGGAAAAGAAGAGGATACCAAAGAGAATTATGGAGGTGAAGTGTGTAGAAAAAAGACCGCATGGGAGACCAAAAAATCGATGGGAGAAAGTGTGAAAGTGAGAATAAGAGAAAGGAAGTAAATAAAGAAGGAATAATGAAGTAAGGACATAGCGATATGGAGGCATATCCTTAAAATGATCTGGCCACAATCTGGAAGCATATGATGATGATGTGAAAAGTCAATTAAAACTAATATTGGTCAAAATTAAAAATTACCAAATTTGGAATGTCTCCATTTTGTTTAAAAACCAGAACTTTCTTGCTCCGGAGTTGAAGATCTAAGAATTGTATCAAGTTTAACACTTTTTATATCTGTTTTAATTCGAATGTACAAATAATACAGGAAGGAAAACGAAACAAGAGTGGGAACAATTTTTTCATACTTGCAGACTTGTTGTATCTTGGCTCCGAACAATCCAGCCGAGCGGGCAGTGGGAACTCTCCGTAGAGTCACCTCGCTGGCCACAAACTTGAGACTAACATTCAAGGAGCAGCTCTGGAAAGGGATGACCCTATTTACTACCTGGTCACTGAGCCAAGACCTGCTTAGCTGGAAACAGGAACAAAAGTTGTTTTAGTGCAAAGTTTTACTATTTGTCCTAGTTAGACGAATATTTACTAATTAAGCTAATGTGTTAGGATTAAGAAAGCTCGAACTTAGAGAAAGTGTACCCACATTTTTATGGATGAAGTGTGGAAAACCATTTACGAAAAACATCTTCAGTGCACCCAACAGTGATTTAAATTTCATTTCTTTGTTATAAACAATCTAGTCTATCACCTTAGTTAGACTACGTGACCAGTGGACAACCACTAAAACAAAGATGATAAGATTTAAACTGTATTACAGGATTGATCTTACATTTATAGGGTGATTGTCTCAATCTACAAACAATAAAGTTTAGGCAAAAACCAGGAAAGTGGACTGTATGCAAAATTGTGTTGTGATAGAGTAGCATACTTTTTCCTACTATTAATTTGGCAACAATGATGAGGCTTACCTTAGATGGTGTTGGTTAGAGTGGGAAGAGAAAAAGGGAGTTATTTAGATACACTTCTCGAACTAGCACTGTTCCGTACAAAAAGGATATCAAATGGTAGAGGTGTGTGAAACTTCAAAACAAACGTCAACAACAACTTTGTTCAAAAAATATTCTGGCTTCGACAATTTCAAAGCTCCACTATTTAGAGCTGAAATACTCAATTTATGGACAATTAATCCCATTTTGAAGTGTTATAAATTTAAAATAAATATTCTTATGTAAAGAAAATACTGAAGTATTTGAATATCATGTTGGGATTTATGAGATTAGAACAAAGTTTAGAAGCAAATTTTAAAAAAGTACAATAACATTTCTACAGAAATAACACAATATAATATTTTTTCAATCATATAACTGATAAAAAATATTCAAATTTTCATTCGGCTTTGAGAATATTTCATATATTCAATACTAGTTTGCTTAAAATTTAAAAAATGGATTTTGCACACCCCTATTAAATGGCATATGATAGCTGATCCACTAGAAGTAAACAACCCAAAAGGTAACTTTGTGTGACCATTTTGGCCGATATGCAACAGGAACACAACACTGTGGCAACTGGATTCACACCGACCATAAAAACACCTTTCCCTCCCTTTCTCTACCAACTACTCATTTGATAAAACAAAAAGTCTGTTGGAGGGGAGGAGGGTGAGAATTTGGTGTTCTACCAAGTGTCATCTTAAAAAGGTTGAGAACCACATGGTCTAAGGCATCACTCTCGCAATAGAGTTGACTGTCAATGATGGGGAAATCAAGGTTTGAATCCTAGTTGAGTGTAATGAGGAAGGTTTTTAATAAATGGTTTCCTGCTCTCCCTACACGGAAATGTAGGTAAAGTTCCTGTAAAAATTGCACCTTCCTCATCCCTAGCTTATAAGTGTAATTAGTACATAGGCATATGTGTACAACATGATCAAGTAGTGCAATTAGAAGCAGTGACAATTTTTTTTCTAAACAAACTTATTTTACAATAAATGAAACTATACTAAAATACATTTGTTTAAGTTTTACTCAACCATCTGCACTAGAAAATAGGGCTGGAATTAGTGGTGTGCAGAGCTGAAAAATTTGAGTTTAAGTCGAGTTTTAGTAGCTGCTCGAACTCGACAATTTTTATAAAACTCCAGTATTCAGAATTTCAAATTTTACAAACATTCCTAATATGATTAATTTGATTGAATTCTTAGTTTTTTTATTTTTAACATATTAACAAATATAATCATTAAATATTTCCAGTTTGTCTAGTTTAAAAAAATTGTACAATTATATTGAATTTATTTAAAAATTTGAATTTGTATGATTAAAAATTTGTTCACATAAAAGTTTAACCCTAAAAAAAGTATATTTGTACTTATTTATGGTATATGTATGGATTTATTACAGAAATTCAACTTGAAATATTTCTTGTACAAATAATGCACATTACTTGAACTAAAAAAACTTGATGGTTTCATTAAAATGTGACTCAAAGTGTAATACACCTAGTCGCACATCCTTAAATGGAATCCATAAATATTTGTGTGCACCTTTTGTGTGTATTTCCCCCTGAGCATGGCTCGGTCCTGGCTCTCCTCATAGATCAGCACTCGTAGGTTCTGAGACCCTTCCATCTCGATTATGAACTCCTCGTTCCATCGCGGAGTTGCAGAGTTACATACCAGCTTTGACTTGGCTTTACGGAAATAGTGGCCGTATGAGTCTACCTCGAGGCACACAAACAGATCTGTAAATTGGGGAAACACACACAAGTTAATAAAATAAATATATAGTGGTGCAATAGGTTTCAAAAACTTCAAATTGGTTTTGAATATTTTTTAAATTTTTGGCACCAAAAAATATTTAGTCTTGAAGATTTTGTCACAGACTTTACCTTAAAATATGAGTGAAAAGCTACTATGGGCACGAGACCACTCCTGGATAGCATAGTGGTAAGAGCATTGGCATACAAATCAATTCCCGTGTCATTTTTCAATTAAAAGATTAAAATTAAGATATTAATAACCAAAATACACACGAATATGTTTAATTGTTTTCGGTTTCTGTTTATTTTATATTTTTAAATCCCCACGTCTTACGAGCTGTTTAGGTTAAATGCATATATGATAATGAATTTCTCTAATGGGATAGGTATGAGGAAGGAGAGTGAAAAACCATTCTTAGTTAACCTGACTGGGATTTAGACCCCAATCTTCCCATCATCAGCAGGCCAGTCTAACACGAGAACAATGGGCCACTCAAACAGGTTTTTGTTTATTTGAATAACATGTTGAACTAGTAACATATTTTATATTTATAATTAGAACTAAATATGGTAGGTGACCTGGTAGACTATGGGTAAGGTGTCAGACTTCTGTGCTGGGGGTACAGGGTTCAATCCTCGACCCCTGCACAGATTTATCTGATTACCAAACCCTTCCTTCACCTCTGACAAGACGTGTATAAACCACAAATTGTGAATGTGTGGAATGCCGGCCTCCACCGTGGTTCGGATCCCATGTTAAGCTGTAAGTCCTCCATTTCATCTCACAATCACCCTACCATTACACATTAGCGTAAGTGCGTATAACCCGAACAGGTAGTAAGACACGGTGCTAATAATAATAATAAGTATATTTGAGACGTATAACACTTTTATATAATATTTATTTGGGGTGAGCGAAGTTTCATTACAATGACTTGATTTCAAAGAAAACCCCAGCTTTGACTTAGCTTACAAAAAAGAAAATAGTCTGGCTATGACAATTACAAAGCTTTACCAATAAAAATAATGACAACTAAATTAGTCAATTTATGTTGAATTGTTTCCAATGATGTTATGTAAATTACAATTAATATGAACGTGGAAATACCTGAAATACGTGAATCACATTTTATGATAACTTGATTTACCAACTATCAAAATAAAATGTAATATTAAAAAAAATTGTGCAGTAAAACATTTTCTATGTGATTTTGACACATAAAATTATATAAATAGCAACAATATAATCATTTTCAAAATCAAAAACAATCAACAAAAAAATATTCAAACTTTTATTTGGCTTCAAGTATTTTTCATATGTTGGGCGGAATAAGGGGGCAACTGCTCAGGACACTAAATTCTAGGACGAGCTGTGCCGCTGACAGAGCCTTAAAATTTGTTCATGTATATATATATATATATATATGTTATGTATGTGTCTATATATAAACAATTTTATTTATTTTTAATCCATAAATTGTTTAGACATATGTAACAGTGTACTGATTTCCTTTAACGTTTCAAAACAATGTGTCAATCAATGCTAGGACTGTTATGACATATAAAGTTGGCCTGGAATAGTTCATTAGTTTCATAAGCCATAAACAATTACATTCATTATATAGACCATTTCACAGGTCAAATTATTTATATTTTACTACTACGTGTCTTAGTACCCGTTCGAGTTATGTGCATTCATTAATTATGCTAATGAAATAGGGATGGGGAAAGTATAGTTTTAGATAAAATGTAATTACCGTCAGTACACTCGACTGGGATTCAAACCCTGATCTCTCCGTCGCCCTCAATCCAATACAGCATGGGAGTGATTTGTTAGACCATGCTATTATCAATGCGGGTCCTAATTGATTGATAATATGAGATAACATGAATATATAAAACATTTACTATATAGTGTATAACACTCTCTGCAGCTTCCATAAGTGATAATAGAATTATTGTATCTCTGAACATGCCAAGAAAAAAAGTCACTTGATTTAAAAGGAGCAAGCACGTGTATAATCTTTTCAGTTATTTTTAACATGTCATCACCATCCAGATTACTTTCCAAAAGTGTTCTATTCACTGTACAAAGCTTAAAGTAAACCAATATTGGTGCATTTTTACTGACCTAATCCTTATCCTTTAATATCATTGGTTTTCCATTATTCCTTCTCACAAATGGAGTACATTTCTTCTAACACGCTACCTTCCTCTAGCCTAATCCATTAGCATAATTAATATGTATGTGTAAGGCTCAAATGGGTTGTTAGATACAGTGGAAAATACATAGTAAATAACGCTCATGTTTGCAAGTATGTTTTTTGAACACTAATATGAGTTTTAGTGATATATATTTGTGTGTAAATAGTTAATATATTTATCCAAAAAGAGGTTATGACTGTTTTATTTTAGTTGCTAAGAGGTTGGACTTTTAAGGTGTTTAATGACTTGGCAAATTGCCAATATTAGAAATATAAAATAATATTAAATTATTAAATATTTTTTTCAAATAAAAGGTTTGTTCAGAACCATGTATTTATAGGTAGGCTCAGTCTTATTTCTCTCTTGTAACTCACTACTTTCAACCCCAGAGGGTGTTTCGAAGGAGGGATTGCCAAAATCTAAGTTCACCCAGGTACAAAATGATGACTGCGGTGGCCCTGATTTGATTTGACTTCGAATTGAAAAAAGGACATTATTGTTAATCTGTCTATTGTAGTGGCTTACCTGCAGGTTGTGCGAGTCCTACCAAGTCACGCAGGGTGAGGTGCAAGTCCCCAACTAGCAAGCTCTCATCTCGGCCCGTCCTCAGCAGGTAGGATCCCATGTTGGTCTTAAGGAATGTCCGGCATGCAGTGATCCATGCTTGCAGCTCGTACATTGTCACACTCACAATCGGACTGGGCAGTTGACTCGACTGTAGTAAGGTTTCAAGAGGCAATTAACAAAGTTTCACTAACAAGGTTTCATAAGGCAATTAAAAAGGTTTCAAAGAGCAATTAAAAATGTTTCAAGAGGCAACTAACAAGGTTTCAAGAGTAAGTTAATGAAGGTGTTTGAGCACAACTTTAAATGTGGATTGGGCTCATAAAAAAAAAGAATGTACCTACAAAAAATATAAAGCCAACTTTGAACTAATAAAAAGCATTGGCTTGCAAACTAGTGCTGGCAGAGAATTACCTGAAGAGCATGTATTGCTTCAATCCACTGAGTGCGCTCAAACTCGGATGACAGAAAGAAAGTGTAAGTCCGAGAGCTGCGGTTGCCTACCCTGAACACCAAGTTGGGTGAGGCTAGCACCAGTTGGGCCTCCAGGTCTGCCAACTTCTTCCTCTGCTTTTCGGACCGGTTACGTTGTCGCTACAGACATAAGGGAAGTGTACAACTACTTTCTACTACAGTCCTTAGAATGATCACTAAAGCACCATTCACAATGATAGGACTGTGTTGGGATTGTGTTCGAACCGTGACCTTGCGAAATAACTTTTGAAATGATCCAAGATTAAACAGTCACAGCATGGCCTGAGCACAGTCCTATCAGTGTGAATCAAACTTTAGGAGTCTGGAGCTGATGAAAAAAACTGGACCTAGGTGTTTTATGATTGACTTAAGTACAGTACATTATTATTATTAGCACTGCGTCTCACTACCCGTTCGGGTTATACACACTTACGCTAATGTGTAATGGTAGGGTGATTGTGAGATGAAATGGAGGACCTACAGTTTAACGTGGCATCCAAATCACGGTGGAGGCTTGGCATTCCCCACATTACGATTTTTTACCAACTTCCTACTTAGCATACAGGCTTAAAAACTGGTATTATTAAATTAACAAATTAACCAATGGCAAACAAATATATTTTAGATCAAGCTTCTTTGATATCATTAATACTTGGGGTCCGGGACTAGTGGATAGCAGAATGGATTAAGACACCTTCACCCAATTCGAATCATTAATTAAAATTAAAAATATGCCTAAAAAGGGAGTTCCATCAAGCCAAAACCTCGCTCATATTATCTGCCATCAGGTTACCATTCTTACAATATTCATAGATTCAGTGGTGAGGAAAGTAATGAGTATAATACATGATATAAGGTGTACCTTGTCATCCTTCTCGTCCCACAATATCTGGTCCCTGACAGTGCAAGCCTGGGACTTCAATGCCACAATGTTGGCTGGGGAAGTCTCCCTGGGCTCCACGGCAGGCTCTTCAAATATCACAATGTCGCACAACGGGATGTACCACTTCAATTCAAATGTGAACTTGTCTCTGCCCGATGCCTACAAAAAAACATACTAATTTATAATTTCATGTGTGTTGCTGGCAAAACCTTAAAACACATTATTAAATGAATGCCCCAACCTCTTTCACTACATAGCATCTAAGTGAATCATCATTCATCATCATTATAAACTGTTTCCAGTCTGTTCCCAGGACAGTTTAGTAAAATGACTGCATCTTCCTCTTTCCTTCCACCATCAAATCTCCATAAATAAGTTTGGAGCAAAATCATGATAACCCTAATAGATTTTGATGGGATGTATTCAAGAGCAAAAGTTATATACAATGTGTAAATCTAGCTTTAATTGTATTATATTTGGTAGAAGGTATAGGAAAAGTGGATAGAAACATATAAAAGGAACAAAAACAAGATTGCTTTTTCGTCCCTTTTACCGGTATTTGTTTCTATCCACCTTTTCTATACCTTCTACCAAATATAATACAATTACCTCATAAAGCAAAAAGAGGTTTTTTTATATAAAAATAATTTTAATATATGAATAAAATATTTGTCAATATTTGTTATCCTCAAACTCTTGACTGCCTATAAAAATAACTTGTAGTTCAAGAGGAAAGCTACCAGAAATTACTATCAACACATTTTTTTTTTCTTCATAAAAATTAAGGTTATCATGTTTTTGCCGCAACCCTTTCAATGTCTAAGCCCTTACATTATATTTTGTTAAGGAAAATATAGGTTTTTAAAGTTTCACACACTTAGTCAGCAAAAATATTTTAACATTGCTGATTTTTATGGATCTTAATCTATCATGGTTAAAGTCATTGAAAACCATTAAAGGGCTCTTCCTCCAGCACTAGCATTACACATGGCCACCATTAAGAACAAGCATTTAGGTAATAGTTTGAACCCCTTGGGTATATGCCACCATTTGAAAGCTTCTAATGTACTTTTCGCCAACATCTCACAAAACTATAAGTCATTTTAGTTGTGCTTACTTTTTAGTTAGCAGTGTCAATTAAGTTTTCTACTCTAGTTCTTAGTTGGTTGTGTAAAAATTGTAAGTGTTCAAAGTGTGTATCGGAGAAAAAAATACTTAAAAACTAATAAATATGATTACCTTGTATTTGGCACAAGCTAGAACATCATTAAAGAAAAAAAGATGTCTGAGTTTGCGGTGTCCGTCTGCCAGCTCCACAATAAAAGAGTTCTTGACCAATCTCCGCTGAGCCCTGTCTGCAGACTTTAAAACAAACCGTACAGAGTATTTAAATACACTGATAATCTAAAAGAACAAAAATACCCTCTTTATGTGAATAAAAAAAGGAAAGAATGGTCAAACTGAAAAATCTTGTTAACTAATAACTTGAGTTGGGTCGAATTCACTATTTTACAGATACGTATATCTAATTCTCCTTCAAATTACGAATCCTGAATCCAATTTGGAATCTTGGAAAAAATACATTAAGTGGAAATAAAAAAATAATTGAATAATTGAAAATACAATTACAAAATACAATACAATACAAATACAATAATGTGTTAAAGATGAGTAAGGTTGAATATGAAAAAATATACCAGCATTTGCATGGACGGGAGAGTTTAATGTAGCACCTAGGACCAGGTATGTAGAACCTGAGGCTTTTTGAGATGTTCAGTGAAAACTTTTTGCATATTTGGACAATTATATATCTTCATTGTTTGGAAAATATTGATTCTCTAACTGTGCATATTACAATTAATCGAAATAAAAAACTAAGTGTTATTTTTAAAGTATATGTTACCAAATTGATCTATTTATCTATGGTTGATGCACTGTCATATCTAGATAAAAGCGAGTGTACAAGAAGTGTGTGGCCTTCCAATGCCAAAAGGTTCCTCAGTCCTTGTCCCAAACCATTGGACCACCAAAGTAGGAAATAACATGTACTACTACTAATTAAAATTGAAAAAGCTGGTTCAAATGCATTTTATTGCATTATGATTTTTTTTACCACCATGTCTTACTACCCATTTGGGTTACACACTTGTGTACTAACTACACTAATGGTTATAGAGATGAGGAAGGTTATAATTATAAGATATATATCCACATTTGTGAGGAGAGTGGATAACCATTTTGGAAAAACCACCCTCAGTATATCCAACCGAGACTCAAACCTCGATCTCCCTGCCATTGGCAGTCTATTCTAATGCGAGAGAAGCGCTTTGGGCCTTACAGTCAGTATAGCTGGTCATTCTGGATTTATTATTGTATTAAGTTTCTTTTTTACAAAAAAAAAAAATCTTTATAATATTCTTTTAATGTTTTGTTCTATTCCCAAATGTCAGTAAAAACCTAATGCAATGCCAGTCTGACACACAAACACAAGATGTTGACTCAGATGACAAAGATTCAACTCACAGGAAACATTGTCTTTGTCTGGATCATGTTGAACTCATCCAAAAAGTGCTGAGTCATCTTGAGTGCTTCTGTCAGTGTCTGATGGTCTGGGTGTGAGTCTGGGGTGAATTTGAGCAAATCCTGAAAAAAATCTGAAATTATTTGCACTGGAATATGAAAGCCAAAAATATATAATGCATCTACAAATCAAACTTTTTTTTTATGTATATAAAAATTATAACATGGGACATAAAACCTTAAAATAAATGAGTTTTGAGATTAATAATATTTAGCACTGTGTCTTACTACCCGTTCAGGTTATATGCTTTTTAAGTACTAATTACTCTCATGGATTAGGAATTGGGAAGGTTGAATTAGAGGAGGTGAACCCGCATTTGCGTGGAGAGAGAGTGTAAAACCATTTAGGAAGAAGAAAAGCCCGACCGAGATTCGAACCTCGATCTCCCTGTCCTCAGCAGTCAAGTTCAACACGACAAGCACATTAGCCAACTACGCTACTGAGGCGGGTTTTTGAGATTAAAAAGGATCGCAAAGCTAAATTTCAAATTAAAATTTATAAGTCCAAAACTTGAAATTACAATTTTGTAAAATTTTTGGAATCAATTATATAAACACATTTAATTGGGGGGAAAATAAACTAACCAAACCAAAGCACAGAATACGTACAAAGTTATGCAAAAGTAATTATTTCTCACAAAAAGTGTCCTCTTTGTTAGTTATAATATAGTCAATATGACAACTGAACAAAGAAAACAAGCTATTCATTCCTGTGTGATGTTAATTACCTAGACAAAATAAAGTTTTCTTTTTTCTTTTATATAATTCAAGATGTGGTTATTAAATGAGGATGGAACAGGAAAGTATCCCAAAGAAAATTATGGAATTTAAGTTTGAAGGGAAAAGACCACAAGGGAGACCATGCAAGAGATGGGAGGAGCATATACAGCAAGTGCATGAGTTAAAGAAGTAGAATGGAAGTAAGGAAGGAAGAACGATAGAAGCACAGAGGAAGAGGGAGGCATTTTAATAAACTGACTCAGCCATAGGCTGGAAACAAATGATGATGATAATGATCTACTTGATAAGACTGTTATATACATCAGACAAGCACTCACATGTAAGACTAGAGCGTTCTTCTGAACGCGGGCAACAGGCTTGTGTAGCAAGTCCTCCAGAGACAGGGTTTGACCTGCCAGCGACTTGAGTCGGATGTCTCGAGTAATGTCTGCAAATTGATGGCTGTTCGCGCTGCACTTGCGGACCGTGTCCGTGGCGCGACCATAGTTGTGCAGGAACGCACCATAAACATTGATATTAATGGCCTGCCAACATGTTGACACCAAATTAAGCAAGATAACTCAAGTATGTGGATATGTATTTTAAAGGAAAGCCTGTTTTCACTTTATGAGGTATGTTTTGCTATACATGAAAGAGGGATAGGAACAAACAAAAGGAACAAACACAATATGGCTTTTATAATGAAAAGAAGAACACAGCTCTCAGTTTACTTGGCTGCCATCAGAAGAGAAATAATAGCTGCCTCTTGAAGATAATCAATCATTACCACCCAACCCTAAACCTAGGTTTCATTCTATCAAAACTAATAAGGAGGGAGTGTGAAACATGCAGCAAAACTTTACACAAGAGGAAACCAAAAAACTCGAGTTGTTTCAAATCCACTTTTTACTAATCCAATCTTGAATCTGAATCTTCAATTTACATTTAAATCCAAAATCATGAATCTGATTTTGAATTTTGGAAAAATTATGAACTTAAGAGGAAATAAAAATATAAAAGAATAGAAAATACTAATAGTAACTAAATGTTAACATTCTTTTCTATAATTTGTGCATTAAAATATTTATACATTTAGTCAAGTGTCATATTACTGGTCTGGGAACTGGTTGTTAAATTCATACTTTAATTAGAATTGGTTCTGAATCAACAATAAGCAGTAATAGAGCTCTAAAACAAATTTCACTCAATAATATGAAAAAAAATACTTTTTTTTAAGGATTTGAGTCTTGAATCCGAAAGTTTATTGAATCATCAAACATATTAAAGAATTAATACAGTAGTATAAAAAGTATAGTATTTATGTAGAGGTTTTGAAAATACAGGATGAGCACTTATACCAGTGTGTGTATGACTCACATATGATAATACTCAGCAGGTAATCTCTTGTTTACATTACAACTTACAGACATGATAAGGAAAAGGAGGTAACTATCACAAATGTGTTAAATTCAACACTAGAACACTCTTTATCTTATCTGTCACAACAGACTATTGTATAGGCCTATGTCTACAACCATCACACTGACTAGCCACATGAATATATAAATCTTTAAAACGCAATTACACACAAGGAATTTTAGAAAAATGATTGCTCATTTTTATGTGTTTATATACCTGTTTCTTGTACCTTCTTTATGGGTAAATATAATTATTACTTATAGAAAGTTTTACGTTTATCTAATTTCTCTTTTTACTTTCGAATGCTGTTAAAAGGACAAACCAGATGGTATAAACAATCCATCTGGATATATCCAAGAAGAATCGTGATGCATACCTAAAGGAAACATTTCATTGTGGAGGTATGTGAAGTTTCGAAACTTCAACTTGCATTTGAAATAAATATCAGCTTTGGCTTCACTTGGGAGGGGGGGGGATGTACCTCTGGATTCAACAATTGAGAAGCTTCGCCAATAGGAATATCGGGGTCCAAAATGCTCAATTTATGTTCAATTATTACTATTTTTAAGTGCTATATACATTACAAATTTATATTCGCATGGAAAAATATTTTTTNAAAAGTGACTTTATTCATTAAAATAAAATGAAATATTACAAGCATTTGTGTAAAAAAGAAATTCCAAATAATTTTAGTGCAATAAGTTGTACAAATAGCCTCAATAAAATATTTTTTAAATCATAATACAACTTATGAAAAGTTATTCAAACCTCACTTTAGCTTTGAGAATATTTCATACATACAATTCAAGTTAGCTTCATATTGAAAAAATGAACTTTGCACGTCCCCATATTTAATTTGTTAGTGAAATTATTTCTCTTTTGACGTGTGGTTGAGAATATGTTGAACAAAAGCTTCTTACATTAGTGATATAAGATAAAAAGATCTCATAGTAACATCATAATCTACTTCATAGATGGTCACTTAAAGAATCATATATATTACCTTTGCAATTTGCATTGTCGGTAAAACAGTGGCAAGATAAGTCAAAGGTCCCGGGTTTCAAGTCCCTGTCTTGGTACAGTTTACTATTTTTTTTTACAGATTATTATTTAAAATCACAAGATGCTTTCTTAACAAAATATAATGTAGAAATATGTTTGCAAATAGGCATGTCTAAAAGAGCCTTAGTTTATTTGAGGTAAAGGTTGACCATGCAAGCTTAGTCCTAACCAAGATTTTTTTTAAATCTATATTACTATAGTGCAAACATAAATGAAAAAGTATATAATATAGTTTCTCAATATTATAATCAAATGAGTTAGCAAATAAATTACCAAATTATTTACAAATGCCTCGATATTTGTATGAGTTTTTTTAAATTTGTGCTTCACTGTCGACAATTCTCATTATTATTTAGTAACAGAATTGGCAATTGAGGTACATAATGTTAAATAATAGATAGAAATAAATTTAATAGTTTCCAAGTTAGATACTAAACGAGAAACTGACCATGATTCTAAAGTGATCCCCAATTGTGAGCCGGCCGTCCCAGTTGTGCGCTCGCTTCTTGAGTCCCTCCAAGAAATTGTGATGTAGTGCATAAAGCTCGGGGATCTTATAAAACATGGTGTTGAACTCCTCCTCGGTGATGACAGGCTGAGACGTGGTTAGCGTGGCTTTGATTGCTTTCATGTACTACAAACAATGTCGAGATTGACAAAAATTTAAAAACATCCTGAGGATTTTCACAACTAAAAGAGTACAAAAATACCATCAAATAAAATATAAATATCAGGTCTTCTGTATTTTTCAATTACAATTCTTAAATTTTAGCCAAACTTTATCAATTTTTTATTCAAATTTCAAAACCATCACAATATGTATATCCTTTTCCATGCAACCAACTTCACTTTAAAGTGTATCATACTCATAAGTGTGTGCAAAGCTTCGAAACTTTCCCTTGGCTTTAAAACCAATATTAGCTTCAACTTCGCTTTGAAAAAAATTCCGGCTTCGACAATATTTTGAAGCTTCACAAATAAAAATACTGACAGCTAAAATATTCAATGTAGAGTCAATTAATGTTATTCTGAGCTGATATATACATTGCTAATCAATATTAATATGGAAAAAATCTTAAATAAGTAGGGGTCTGCGAGCTTTGCTTTTGTCATTTGAGTCAAACTCGAGTCAAGTATCTCTAAAAGCTACCGAGTTCCAGTCAAGTTCGAGTATATTCATAATTTTAAAATGTTATTAAAACAGATGTTTTTAAAATATGAATAACACTCATTTTTATAAAGAGTTAATACTTTATAAAGAAAAGTTGAACAATGAAAATATCAGTTTTTTAATTAGAAATAACACTTATAAGACACATTTTTTTAAACACTCAAATAAGAATCTAATAAAAAAATAATTGAAATGGTTTCACACTCATGTCTTTAAAGACATTAAAGTTACACCAACAATAATTATAAAAAAGTTAATATAATGGATAGTTGCATGATGTATAACAAGACAGTGTAGAAACACTCCACAATGATATAAAGTAAGTGATAGTTACGGAAGACAACCTGAAAGGATATCATCATTTCTTCTTAAACTTTTACACTTCCCACTTCTTCAAACTTCCACAGTTACACATTAGTTTGAATTTTCAGGAATATTACTTTTTCATTAATTTCTCTTCATATTAAAGAAAAATATTTCCTAAAATTCAAAACAATGTGCAACTGTGGCAATTTGAAAAAGTGGGAAGTGTAAAGTGTAGAAAGAAAATAAAGAGGTGTGTTTGTTTATATTTAGGCCTAACCTAACTAGTCTTTCAGGTTGGCTTCCTTCACTATCAATTTACATTATTGTAGAGTATTTCTACACTGTATTGATAAAAAGTTAAAAATATTAACACAAAAACAGAATGAATCAACTTTAAGATTACTTTTTACAATCACAATAATATATAAAAATATTACAAAATTAATGAAATAAAAAGATGTATTTTTTTTCTGTTTAACCTCAGTTCATTTCACATATAATTTAATTGAGTATTAAATGAATGCTTGTAATGCTGTACAATAAATGTGGTGCTTACCTGCAGCATGACATTGAGACATTCTAGGTAGACTGTCTCGCTCTCTATGATGCTAGCAATGATGCAACGATACATTGTGATACGCTCTGCTTCTGCTTTATTGCCCTCCTGAAATATAGAATAGGGGTTATACACAAAATAAGGGTGTGCAAGTGCTCAAAAATTTGACTTTGGGACAAGTTTTATTTGTTTTTCAAACTCAACTCAAAAGTAGTTGTTTTTTATGAAAACTTTAAAATTCCATTTTTCTAAATTTTTTATTTTATAACACAAATATCAAATTTGATTAATTGGATTCAAATATGAGGTATATTTTCTTAACTAACATGAGTAATACCTCAGTATTTTCTTATTGTTTGATTAAAGAAATTATAACTTTTACAGTATTTAAAAATCCCAACATGTCTGATCATAGCTTCTTTTTTTACAAATAATTATCATTCTTAAACCTGTACTTTCTTCCAAATATAATACAATTACCTCATATAGCGAAAAGAGGTTTTCCTTATAGAGTTATATCATTCTTAAAAAGTGTAATTTTTTGTATTTATGGCCCATGCACATATCTATCACAGAAGGCGAACTCGAAATATTTTTAGTACAAATATTGCTAGATATATTTTCATTCAAACTTAACTTGACTCAAAGTGGAAAATACCTATTTGAACTCTCTTAACGCACACATTAATTACGCTATTAGTAGAGGGAAGAGGATTATGGAATATATATTAAATATACCCGCATTTGCATAGAGAGAGAGTAATCAGACTTATATATTAACTGTTGTTAATGTCATGTTGAATCTGGCAGAAGCGAGAAAGTTAAATAGTGTTAAGGTTATAAAGTGGGAAGTTAAGCTAGTTATCGGCCATTAACTAACTAGAACAAGTACTATAACAATAGTTGCGTGTAACATTTTATTGCAACAGAATGTCAGAATAGAATATGGCATCAAATTTCAACAACCAAAATGCATTTCTGTCAATGGGATAATTTAAGATAATATTGGTTCACTTACATTATTTGAACAATAACAGAAAGCTACTACATGATCTAGCCAGTCACTCATTTTGCTAGCCATATCAGCAGGGATATTTAGTACTTAATTTGTTTGTTTATGGTGTTCAGACAACTTCTTTGGTACAGTTTGCCTGCATCTTGTGAGCCCTAAAAGGATGTAGGCTGTTACAGTTTATTTTGTACATCCAGTAAAACTTCTACTACAAGTACTTGCAGCCAAATCATCGCTTAATTCTTGAATTTCCTTTTAGTGAATATTATATTTATCACTGTGTCTTACTACCTGTTCAGGTTGTATACATATATTATAATTACTATAATGGGTTAGGGATGAGGAATAAATCATTTTAGAGCTAATCTACCATCATTTGTGCGAAAGGAGATTGGGAAACCATTTAATAAAAACAATCCTCAGTAGACTTGACTGAGATTCAAACCCTGAACTCCCCATCATCAGCAGGCCTCTCTAACTCGAGAATTATGCCTTAGACCATTCGATCAATGATGTGGGTAATTTGTTTTCAAACAGTCCAAATTCATCATATGTTTTTTGCTTGAGTTGTTGCGTTATTCCTGATCACACACTAGTTTCTTTATATTAAGTGAACATAACATTTCATGAATGTTAAGTTGATTGTGACCCTGACATAAGAAGGTAGACAAGATTGGATATATTGTGAATACTTACCAATCAGGCATTTTATTTTCTCGGGTACTTTGGTTTGTTTCAGCCACCAGGTTACTAAGCTTGTCATGATCTATGGCATGGAATGGAGGTATTTTACTAAACTGACCTAGCCCCAGGCTTGAAACAGTTCATAATGGTTATTTTGTGAATACTTTAAAACAGTGGTTCTTAACCTTTTCCAGAATGTGAAACCCCTGGAAGTCAATGATGAAATGCCATGGCCTCTCTAATCTCCCCCACCTTAAGAGGTGAAATTAAAAACCGATGCAACCCATTTCATATTAATAAAATGACAATTTTAGATATTTCATTATTATTAAAAAATAAGTTGTTTTAAGGAGTGTATTAAAGTGATATTTAACATGAATTCAACACTTACATAATGTGATGGTAGTTTTAAAATTTAGCTTTGGTTCACTTGGTAGTCTCTACTTTAACACAAACTTAAAAACCTCGCCGCCAAAACCTGAAGTGATTTTCTTTATTCCAAATCTGCATTTTATAGCATTGATTTATATTTTAAGATGATTATTTAATAAAATGGAGTCCAACTTATTGAAAGATCTTGTGTACTGATTGAAGAAAGTATAATTATCTGTTTGACCTGAGAACTGGTCTTCCTTGAAGCGCTGGGGGTGGAAGACTCCAAAGAGGAGCTGCTAGCATAAGAGAGGTTACTAAGCAGATCATCTGCTCCTTCAGTCTCCACTGAGATGGTCCTGAGCAGCGGTGGGACTTCCTCGTCCTCAGACTCAACAGAACTGGTACGGGTCTCCGCGCTGGTCCTCTGCCTGCGCAAAGCAAGTGGGGAGGTTAGGGCTCACACATGCATAGAAACCAGGGGATTAGAGGTCACACATGTACAGCAATCAAGGGAGTTTGGGATCACACACGCACAGCAACCTAGGGATTAGGGCTCACACATGCACAGCAGCCAGGGAGTTTGGGATCACACATACACAGCAACCTAGGGATTAGGGCTCACACATGCACAGCAGCCAGGGAGTTTGGGATCACACATACACAGCAACCTAGGGATTAGGGCTCACACATGCACAGCAGCCAGGGAGTTTGGGATCACACATACACAGCAACCTAGGGATTAGGGCTCACACATGCACAGCAGCCAGGGAGTTTGGGATCACACATACACAGCAACCTAGGGATTAGGGCTCACACATGCACAGCAGCCAGGGAGTTTGGGATCACACATACACAGCAACCTAGGGATTAGGGCTCACACATGCACAGCAGCCAGGGAGTTTGGGATCACACATACACAGCAACCTAGGGATTAGGGCTCACACATGCACAGCAGCCAGGGAGTTTGGGATCACACATACACAGCAACCTAGGGATTAGGGCTCACACATGCACAGCAGCCAGGGAGTTTGGGATCACACATACACAGCAACCTAGGGATTAGGGCTCACACATGCACAGCAGCCAGGGAGTTTGGGATCACACATACACAGCAACCTAGGGATTAGGGCTCACACATGCACAGCAGCCAGGGAGTTTGGGATCACACATACACAGTAACCCAGGGATTAGGGCTCACACATGCACAGCAGCCAGGGAGTTTGGGATCACACATACACAGCAACCTAGGGATTAGGGCTCACACATGCACAGCAGCCAGGGAGTTTGGGATCACACATACACAGTAACCCAGGGATTAGGGCTCACACATGCACAGCAGCCAGGGAGTTTGGGATCACACATACACAGCAACCTAGGGATTAGGGCTCACACATGCACAGCAGCCAGGGAGTTTGGGATCACACATACACAGTAACCCAGGGATTAGGGCTCACACATGTACAGCAATCAAGGGAGTTTGGGATCACACACGCACAGCAATCAGAGGGGTTAGAGCTTACACATGTACAGCAATCAGGGGTGTTATGGTTCACACCTGCACAGCAACTGTGGGTAGAGGGGTGTTATGGCTCACACCTTATCAATTTTAGGCTGGGCCTAGATAAATCTATATAAGATACATAAAAGTGCAAATACAAAATTTGTGTTGACGCACTTAATGAAGTAGTCGATGTTAACATAGTTGGATTGTTTGCCCGGCGACGCAGGTGTGGGTGTAAGTTCCGACTGAGACAACCTCAAGGGGCTGTTACTGGGGAGAGTGAGGGCCGTGTCAGGATCTGTGTCAGTCGTGCCGGAACTAGTGTTGCTGGTGAGGGTACTACCTGTACCTGGACCACCTGCAAGCAAGTCTAGAAGAGTTAACAAACATTGCTTTATGGGGAAGCAGCTTGCATTTTTATGGAAAAGTTCAAGTGAATAAAATAGGCCTACTCAAACTGTGCTATAAGACCATTTTATTTTATTTCATTAAGACATAGATTTGAACATAGATTATATAGCATGATTTAGTACTATGGTGAAATTTATTTTTATAGGTCTATAGGCTCTAAAACATATGGTTAGCCAGAAGAACAAGGATTATTATATTGCTTAACATAACTTTAAGCCTAATTTTCCCATCAATAGCTTTATTTAACAACTAGAAAATATACTAGATCTACATTCACGTATTTATGCTTCAATACATGTGATATGGTTCGGATTCCACGTTAAACTGTAGGTCCTCCATTTCATCTCACAATCACCCTACCATTACACATTAGCTTAAGTGCATGTAACTCAAACGGGTAGTAAGATGCGGTGTTAATAATAATAATAATAATAATAATCTGTCATTTTTTTAGATATTATCAATAGGTTATCTATAGAATAACCATGATAGGGTTTGATTTAATTTTTTTTATCAATATGCTAGTATTTTTATAGGGCCCCTTCTAAGAGGGCCGGACATTTCCCTCCCTTAACCTTCTACGCAATACCATATTACAGACTTCCTCACTGCAGTACTTAGCATCCAATGTTAATCTACTAAAGAAATAAACATCAGATGAATACAGGTGCTAAAATTTCCCACTTATTTAAGCATTCCAACGAAAAATCTGAATCATAGTCACGTTAATTCCAGTTGCAGCATAATAACAGGTCTGGAATGCAATACCCCTACAGTAAAGGACTTGACTGGATTGGCTGCTTTTAAACCTTCGCTTTAAAACAAAATATTATTTCTAGGTGAATCTGGTGTTTTATTCTTTTGTAAACATAACAAATAAAACTGTTTACATATAGTGTGGTCTACAAATGTTGGAATAATTAGGCCTATATGAATATAGGAAAGAATAGAGGAATGACTCTGAGATAATCCAAACTTTTTTTACATCCATTGCTGTTTCCAGCCTGTGGCTTGGGTCAATTTTTTATTCAAGCCATACATTTTTCACTACTGGCTTTTTAGGCCTGTCGTAGCTTCATAATGCCTTATAATCTTTATTAAGACTAGGACAGCACAACATCCAGTCCCAGCAGTTAATTTACCACTGTGAAAGGGTAAACCCACATTTCATCAATGATAAATTTTTTGGCCATGGCGAGAATCGAACCTGGGACCCTTAGTTCAGTAGACAGACACGCTACCGACCAAGCTAAGGTGTTAGATAATCTTAGGGCCCACTATTACATTTAAGATTTAGTTAAAGTTAAGAGAATTTATTGTCATATAAGCTTGTTTAGTTTAAAGGCCTCCAATGGTTTTAAGCAACACTTAAAAATGTTAGACAAGGTAAGCGAGCTTTAACTTTGCCAACATGTATAAAAATAAAGACAGTAAATAAATAAGAAAATTGGACTGTAGCCTAGCTATATATACAGTAATACCTTTACCTGTAATGAAAGAGTTAATATTTCTGTGACTATTGTATACAACTTGGCATCACTAAAAAACAGTGGTAGATAGTTCAGAACATGAATATATAAACTTAATTGAAAAAAATTATAGCATATTGTTGTTGGTTTTTAACAATCTGGCAAACAAACAACCTTCGCAAATAGCTTAAATGACAACATATTTTATATTAATTTTGATCCACATGAAAACATTTTAATTGCTTAGCCCTAGAAAAAGGAACACAATTAGGCCCTAGGCTAATTAAGGCAAAGTAAGCATTTGAAATATGAACTTACTGGACTGCAGGAAGACATATTCTCCATCTAGTGCAACTGAATCATAGTAAGGCTCTTCTTCGAGCAAGACACTTTCAGCTTTGTCATCGAGCGAGTCCTCTGGAATACTTTCCACAGACCCACTCTTCTTTTCCTCACTACTTGACTTCTTATCTTCAAATTTTGAGATTATATCTCCATCTAGCAAAGAGAGGCTTGACCCAAGTCTGATGAACTTCTTTGGTGGTGGGATAGGAGGTACTTTCTTGACAGCTGTCGGCTTCTCTGTATCGTCTTTGTTATCACCACGCTTAGCACTCAAACCATTCACTTCTATAACAGTTACATAATTTGAAATGTTAGGATGTGTGTTACTTCTGGGGCGCTTAGTGTCAGACACTTTAGTACCGTCCACATTTTTGTTTGGCACATCACTCCGAGAACGGCTTATTTTATGTTCGGGAAGTGAGACTGACAACTCGCTTATACATTGATTTAAAGAATCTTTACTATTTATTTCGATATGTTCAGTTGTTTTCTGCCTTCCCTCGCCATCAGAGTCCCTATTAGCACAGCCCTCAGTTATTTCAGAATGTTCAGAACTAAGTCTAGATCCTATTTTAGGTTTTCCTGCATCTTTCGATTCTAATTCATCACTATTCTTACCTTCACTATCCTTAGGTTCATTTTTATGTTTGGCAACATCGATTAGCAACCTTTCTAGATACTCCACGTAAAACTCTTCTTTTTCAAGCTCCTCCCTTAAAACTGCTACTTTCTGTTTGTGCTTGGCAAGATTAGCTATAACATCTTCTTCCCAGGCGGCTGGCAAATCACTACCAGGGAATCTTTGGACCCACACATTTCGAAAATCTCCAAATACACTCATTTCACAATTTATTAAAACTGTAAATCATTTTAACGTGCCATTTAAACACGAAATAATTTGAAAACATTGACACCCATTTCAAGAATATTGCATCCTTCCATGATCACAGATAACATTAAGGTAATGATAATATTTTGGAGTGAATTCATATCTAACTAAAGGCGCTTACCTTAAAATAGGAAGATAGATATTTTATATTCCATTCAAAACTTTATTTTTATGATTGTTTTAATCTTTGGAAAATAACCACAAGGTTAATTTAAAGTTATGTTTCTTAACTGCAATTATATTTTTTTTAATTGATTCTTAAATTTAAATGTACTCAAATAAGTATAATATGACAATTAATAATACAAATAAAAAAATTCATAATATTAAAATGTCATGACCTTCAATTGCTATTTATATTATTAATAAAAAATGTTTCTTAATAAATGTGTAATATGTAATATTCATAATCCTCTTGTGAGCTAATGGTATTCCGATCATACATATAACCCTTAAATTAAATAAAAGTATATAGAAGTGGATCCAATATTGAATAGGCTTATTTTCTCTAAAAAGATATATTAATCAATTCCCATGATCATTGTTGGAAAAAAAAGTTCTAGCTTAAAATAACATGATAACATCTTAATTTTTTAACATCATAGAATGAACTAATCAAGTATTTAACCATAGGCCTACAAATAAAATGCAATATCTATACACCATCAATAGTATTGTTTCTTCCTTACTGTTCAGGTTATACACATATTTACTACTTAGTCTTGTGAGCTAGGGATGATGAAGGTTGAATTTAGAGTAAATGTATCCACATTTGCACAGAGGGAGAGTTGAACACCATTTTGGAAAATTCCCTTTAGTATTTTAAAACACAATTTTGCATTTACATTAAAAAGACAAAAAGGGTAAAGTGATTGAACACAATCCTGTAAAAATCCTTAAGTTTATCACAGGACTTCCTATTATAAAAAAAGAACTTACCTATTATAAATAGTAAACTTGTAACGGGCTAAGCTCATTTAGCCTTATACTACAAAAAAAAATGAAACTAAGATAAATTGCAGTACATACAAAGTAAACAAAACTAAAATAAATTACAGTTTATCAACTCAATGTGTAACTATTGCATACTGGGTCATTTGAATCCTGCCCGACTAGACAACCAAACAGAATAAGCAGACGCTGTAGCAACACCTTGTCAACTGGGACAGCAAAACAAGACTGAACGTCCACAGTGCTGCTTTGGATTCCAACCAACTGTAGTTTATGGTTCTGGACGATTCTATCATGTGCTAGCAAACCCCCCAACCCCCGCCACACAACCCCTTTGCCACTACTCCTTAGACGTCAGATTTGTTTTGTATATAATGCAGCACCTCTCGTACTATTTTTGTATTCAATTCCAACAACTCATCTCACGAGCATCCAGGAGGCTTTAGTTCAATGTAACCTACAAGTAGTGGTCACGATGGTTGTTCCGTCAGTCTCACTTCCCAACTGTAGATAACGTAATACAAGTTAAGATTATATCTTTTGTCTGCTACAGACTTGTACTTTTTTATTTTCTTTATATGAGAAGTTTCAATGTAGGTTAAGTGTAATATTTACTCTTTGCTAGAGTTTGTTTATTTTAA
Source organism: Timema poppense (assembly GCA_902141375.1). NCBI lineage: Eukaryota > Metazoa > Arthropoda > Insecta > Phasmatodea > Timematidae > Timema > Timema poppense. The sequence continues at coordinate 91,965 of CABFOV010000472.1, forward strand.
ACAGAGTGTAATCCATATAACCACACTTGTTTATTGTTTAACTATGTACACATGACTCGTCTTAAGTATTTGGGGGACAGTCTGATGCCCTGTTCTATGTGATCATGTCACTAATGCCTTTATATTGGCCTAAAAGTGGAGATTGAGTTAATCCATGGCTTTGCTGTATGACCTAATTGGGTCTTTGGCTGTTATCAGTCTTTGGTTTGACATTATTGTTGTATTCTGAAAATTGAAAAATGACACCTGAGCACGGCAATCGAACCCTGTGTACAGGTGTCATTTTTCAATTTTCAGATCCTCACTTAAGGCATAAATAATAGCTTTGGATATTTGACTCTTATTATTGATGTACCTTAGTACGTTGATCACCTCGTGGGTATGCTTCTATACCAAAGGAGTAGACCGCTTGGTTTTGTTTGGATTTGTTCGGCTCCCTTCAGGTGTCGCTTGGCTCTTTAATGTCAAGAAGTTTTTCCATTTTTGTAGTCTGTCACCACCAGACTATTGTTGAATATTAATTATACTACTGGTATTGGATGATCAGGCAGTACTAATAAGGAATAGGCCTGCCAAAGTTTTCTGATGGCCTAGATTCCTGATATCTCTCTTTTTACTATTTATAAACTAATAGTTCCAACATTTGGAACATTTATTTAGTAACACTTCTTTGGAGTTAACTAACGCTAGCTGATTCAGTTAGCAACTACCGTTGTAACTCTTTAAATACGGACTTCCTAGTTATAAAAGTTGTTTAGCATCAATATTTGACTATTCTTCTTAGTTATCATATTTGAAATGTATAGCTGTAAGGCTGCAGTGTGTTGTGTATTGTTGTTTAGCCATAACTTAACTCTCCCGATTAGAGTTATTGTCGTTATCTGTTTAGTACACATTTGTTTTAGAATGTGCGCAAGTTCTTCTTAAAGGAGTTACACGTTTTTCAATCATCAATCAAAGCATTGTTGTCTTGATTAAGTGCCAATTTAATGGTGCTTCACACCAAACACAGCCATTTTGGTAACAATGGTACTCCTTGTTACTTTGTTTATGCTAGCATTAAACAGTGGAAAGTATAGAGTGCTATAGTGTCTGTGAAAATGTAATAATTCTCTTTTGTTTGGATACCTATAAATTTATTTGTTAACTTGTATTTCAATCTTATGTTTTGCGTGCCTTTTACCTTTACATTTCAATTTCTTTGTAACTGTGGCTGTCACTTCTGCTACAAAATAGGAGCTACGCTGCAAACTAATTATTGTTTTTTTATTTAATAAATACCATTACGCCTACAGCTAAAATATAACACATAAAACTCTTTAAAAGTGAATGCTACCTACTAATATTTCGAATTATAATATTTTGACAAATATTAATGTTTAAATTTATATTTATAAAATCAAACTTCAAATTTTAAACTTACTTTTATTAAATAAAATTCATACAATTAGGTGGGCTACAATACAACATTGAAATAAACAATAATAAACAAAATCAGTGACCACATTTATATAAATTTTATACATAAAGTTACAGTAAGTATACACTTTGATTTAACAACATTGTGAGTATGAGTATTTTAAAAAGGAATTAATTAGGTAATTCAATTCAAACTTATGAACCAAGAAAATTAAAAATACATTAGATATGGCACCTACCTACTTAGGTCCACTTATTGCTCATAAATTTGCACTCTTATATTACAAAAGCTCTAACTTTTTTTGAATGTAGTATCTAGTGAATTATAAACACTTGAATATGGTATTTTTAATAATAGAGAGGCCTATCACTTTATAATCACTTTACTATTGTATTCATGTGTGTAATTTATGTTTAGATCTATTTCAAATTAATTTTTTTATCAACTTAAATGTGAAAATAATATTCAGCTTCTGAAATGGGCTCAATAGTTGATTGTTAAATATTAAGCATTATTAATACAAAAGCAGGCCATAATTCTATCATTTAAATTCAAATGGTATATGAATAAACTATCTATGTATTTGTTTGAATGACAAAATACATTCCAAAACCAGCAAAATTACAGCCACTATAGTTCCAGTTATCAACACCACAAAGACACCGGCAATATCACTCAATTCAACTTCTAATACAAGGGTTTCTTCACGATCTTCGTTATGAAATGATTCACTCCTGATTAGCTTTGCGATCACTCCGCTAGAGCGAAGTCTCTCCACACTATAAATATTAATATTAGATTTAACTAGCTGTTTGAATATGCTTCAGTTATAAAAACATGATTTGTGAAGAAAGCTAAAGCTTGCACAAATAATTGTAAATGAATAGCAATGCTTGGGAGATCAAAATGATCTTTAGGTTACTAGTATAGCAGCATACAGAATCATATTCATAAATTCGAAAATTGACACCTGGACACAGGAATCGAACCCAGGGCCAATGGTTTAGCGTGCCAATGCTCTACCACTGAGATATTCATGGTCAAGGTCTTTCCTCACTCATAGCTTAAAGTAGAGTCTGTGATAGACGTGTGTAAATCTTTGACTAACTATGGAGCTATCATCAGCATAGAATAAATCCTGGAAAGCTAAGTGGCGGAGCATTAGCGCAGGAAGCCAAGGGTCTAGGGTGTAATGTATTTTTTAGGAAAGAGGAAAAATATATCTGTTTAAAAAGGCACTAATCTATTTATTAACTTTAAGTCCAGTGGCGTCATTAAAAAATAGTACATAAAATAGATGATAAAAGAATGGTGGGCTAGCTCAGATTTAAAATGAATACAATACTTTGGGTTCAAAACCTACATTAACATTTAACAACAACAAAAAATTACTATATCAGTGTAAAACTTAAAATAATAATAATAATAATGCATAAAATCAAACACGAGATATTCTCAGAACCTCTGGGTTATGTTGGGAAAAAATATGGACTCACCTTGCGTACAACAATACCGGTCTCCAAGGTTAGCATTCCTGGGAACTGCTTGCAGGTGAGACATAACTAAATATGGGTTTTTCTACAGCAATAGTAACAACGTGGATGACATTGAATGATGGCGATAATATAAATACTTAACAAAAGATTTGATTTGAATAGATAAATAAGTTTAGTTTTTTCTTTAGTAAATAATCGTCAATCTAAAATTATTATTAGCATCGCGTCTTACTACCCATTCACGTCAATCTAAAAAAAATCACATAAAACACACAAAGGTAAACACTAGAACTCCGTACTTTCTTAAATAGGTATATATGTAATAAAAGTCAAAACATACCTTCAAATGTGAAAACAAGTTTTCCTTAAAGAGAAACTGAATATTTATATTTAATTTACTTCTTCAGTGTATCACAAGAGAAAGAAAACATCTTGTTGCAATAAAAAGTGTATAAATATTAGACAATTTTAAATACCAGCTGTTTGCCAATTTCATTTTATTTATTTCACATAACTCCAAGAGCCTTCTACCCTCTTTGTTTCTTTCTTAAATATGACGCAAGAACAACTTAAATCACTAACAATAAAGCGGTGTTTTAAGTGAAAGTCTCACACGTTTGCAAACATTTATAGATCAATTTAATGTTAGAAACACAAGCATAAATGAAGTAAAGGTGCGTTATAAGAAATTAAGTGAAATCTGGGTCAAATTTCAGGTAGTTCAATTACAAATTGAATAAACTGAGCTGTAGTCAGCCACTGAAAATGAAGGATATAGGCAAGAATTTGAGGATAAATACTACACAATTTGTGCAACTATGCAAGATTTAATAGAATACACTATGGTAGCGCCAGGTTTAACAACTAATGAGTAGTTAGAATCAGTAAATTCAAGTTTACACTGCTGTAATAATTCAGGCATACGATTACCTGCAATAAAACTAGCTACTTTTGATGGTGAATATGAGAAATGGACAACATTTGCAGACAGTTTCAATGTCATGGTACATGAAAACAGACAAGTACCTACAATCCAGAAGTTTCAGTCTTGTGTCTTCACTTTCAAGTCAGGTCACACAGTTAATACAGAACCTACCTCTTACGGCAAGTAATTATTCAGTGACATGGAAGGTACTTGAGGATAGACACCAAAACAAAGTCTTATCGCATCTTCCCATTTAAGGTAATCGCTAGACATACAACCTATCCCAAAGGAATCTGCAGTAAAACTACTACAATCTTTAACACTGCAAAGAGTAACTTAAATGCAGTTAGGGCGCTCAACATTGATATACCTTTACATGACCTACTTCTTGTCCATCTCTTCACACAAAGAATATATGCTATGACAAGACGAGTATGGGAGTTAACCATTTCTGATAAGTCATTCCCAACATTAGATAGTTTCATTGAATTTTTAGAACAATGAAGGCAGGCATTAGAAAATATTAGGCAACCATGATATTAATTTCAAGGTGACGAGGCTGCCTCGTAACACCAACTTACTAGTTAGGACTTTACAAAGGCAGTGCCAGTACTGTGGTAATAACACCCACAATCTGTACAAATGTAATGATTTCTTGTATGCCAGTTTGTATGAGAAGAAGCAATATGTCAAACAAAGAGGTCTATGTTTCAACTGCTTACAAAATGGCCAGTGTAAATGAGTGTCCTAGCACGCACAAATGTAAGAATTGTGGCACATCTCACCATACATTGCTCCACAATGAACGGCGTCTGTCAGTAGATGTGCACAAGAACGAAGATAGGCCAAGTCAAAATAGTGGACACCATGACAGCCAGTACCAAAAAGGTCCGGGTGAATGCAAAAAGTCCTACTCAGCGCAGCTATTGTAGTCTCAAACAGCGAAGCCAAACTCAAGTATTATTGTCTTCAGCGATCATCAAGGACAGCCTGGGTCACACTCACCCCTGCAGAGTACTTTTGGATTGTGGTTCACAGTCAAACTTTATCACGGAGTTACTTGCTCAGCGGTTAAAACTGAGACATCAGCGCAACCCATTGCCAATTGTAGGAATTATTGACAATGCGTTCACAGCTTCACAGAGTGTAGAAGTAAAATTAATGTCAAGGTTTTCAGAGTACTTGACTAATGTAACATGCTATGTACTTCCTAATATTACAGGTGCTATGCCAGCTACACGTCTATACATTGGTGAGTGCCTATTTTAATAAACAATGAAATAAGATACATCAGTTCAAATCAAGCTAGCACAGACACTTTCTAGAAAAATTAGTTTGTATTTCAGAAGTCAAACATTAACACTAACCTCAATGTACTCATTTCATCAGTCAGAACTTTCGATAAGAAATCAAATGTTGCATAACATTCACTGCATTTCTGCCATCAAAATTTAATGAGGCCCTAATTAAGGCTTTGGTTGTACAACATATGATAATTTGACTCATAAAACTGCGACAGTTTAGCAGCCACGAAAGTCACAATTAAAAACACTAAATACTAAACCATAAACAAAACATCGGCTGACAATGCTGCCACTTCAAGCATTGCTGGCTGAGTGAAATTTTTCTACTGGGCAGCTCATGTTCCCTTATGATTTGTTTCCATATCGCATTCGGCATACACTCACCGGCCATTGTCTCTGCCTACTGACAATGGCGCTACTAGACTACTTGATTAACTAAGATTTCTACAATCTACTAAACAAGGAATCTTTTTTAAATGTTTGATGATTTTTTAAGTTGATATTTTTTGTATAGTAGAGATCAACAGCTGGGAAATTTTAAATTTGTCAGTACAAGAATGTGGTTAAGGACTTTCATAATAGAAAGTAATGGGGTACGGAATAAGTTTAGAATTTTCCAACTCCAGATGTCAAATCTCACAAAATTCCCAAGTTTGGAGCTTTTAACTTACATTGGGAGGGTGGGGGCTGGGAGTTAAAAGGGGGGAAGGTGACGCCCCTGCCTTACACTACTCTTCCTCCATTAATTTCTTCCATTCTTTTCCTCTCATTTGAACACTTTCTGTTATTTGCTCTTCCCATCTCTTTCTTGGCCTCCTATCATTTTACATCCTCATTACATGCCCATACCATCTCAGAATTGTTTCCTTTACTATCTCATGTACAACCTGTACCCTTTATCATGCATTTTAGTTAAAAAGCATGTTTTATATGGAATAAATATGCGTTAACTTTTAAACCAAAGTGATTTGCTGTGTTTTTTGTTTATTTTCATGTGTTAGTTGACTAAATTTATTTTTGTAGCCTGGACATTTCTTTTTAAAGGAATCACATTTCTAGTTTTTAAAATAACCTAAGCATAAGAAAGCTAAAAATTATAATTGTAAGTAGATTAATGAGGAGAAAATAACCATTTACACAATCATATAGAAACCATATACAAAAGACGATCAAAATCAACTTAGCTTACCATGGAAACTCATCTGTCAGAAGTGGCCACCAGGTAGCTCCAAGTGTACTGTAATTTTTTTTAAAGTATTATGCACTTTAAACAAGAAGTGTGCAAGTAAAGTGCACAAGTGTCTAGGGCACATACTATTCAGACACAGAGAGTGTTTCCACACTTCTAGGTCATTGGGTAGTTATTTAGTTTTTACATGCATTCTTTGAAGTAGGAATGTAATTATATTAGAACTATACGGATCTTACTAGTGGTTGACGAGGTGTAAATAAGGACTACTCCTCTGCAAAGCCATTGTGGCCGGTGCTCTGTACATGTCGATGGCAATGGACATGACTGGACACTTGGCTCGCGAGATGACGTACCACATGGCTACATCAGAGGTCATGTAAGCGTACTTTTGACTGCAGACTCGCTCCAACCCTTCAAGCTCATTGGGTGGGAAATTCAACTTATCAGGGACCATCAGCGTCTGGTGTATGGTTTTAATAATGGGTTGATTCGATTTCTAGTAAAAATAATAGAAAACGGGCTATTTTTATTTGCCAAACAAAAAAAGTTAAGTTTTTAACACAAAAAATCTATAAAAAAAATTACTAATGACAAACCAAATAGCGTGGAAGTTTATTTTAATTGAATTCAAGAGGAAACAAGGAAGTATTTATTATTTCTATAATTTCCATAAGTTTTTGTTTGATTAGAAAGTAAAGTAGTAAATAAACAGTAGGTGACTAACTATTACTTCAGTGGTTGAATGGTCTAAGGCATTTTTCTTTCAATAGGACTGCAGATGACAAGGTGATTGGGGTTAGAATCCTGGTCAGGTGAACTGATAGGGGTTTTTCTTTAATGGTTTTCCACTCTCGCTCCACCCAAATGCATGTACACTTCCTCTAAATTAAACATTTTTCTTCCCAAGCACATTAGTATAATTAGTACTTAGGTGTATGGCCTGAACTAGAAGTAAGGATAAAGTGTTAAAAAAAACTTTCACGTATTCATATACATCAAGTCATGTGATTTGAAGCTTTGAGGCCTTGGGTTTTCTGGTAAGTGTGTAGGCCTTGCCCTTCTATCTTCTTTTTAATATTTAATTTAATATATTAGACAATTAGGTGCAATTTTTCCTTTGTTTTAATATAATTTTCAATGATTATAAAATAACAATATGGCATTTGTACAGTTGTCATTATACTATTGGCAACATAAAGCCCTCACAAGTTGAAGGTGGTTGCATTATTTGACAGCTCATAATCTTAATTAATCACATATAAGTAGGTGATGATTTTAGCATGTCTGACACAGCTTCTGCCTTAAAATATGAGTAAAGAGTGACCTTGGGCGTTAGACAACTACTGGACAGCTCAGTGGTAATAGCATTGGAGTATTAAGCCAAAGGTCCCGGGTTTGATTCCTGTGTCCAGGTGGCATTCTTTTCATTGTAAAAATATAATAAAGTGTTGTCAATGATGACAACAAAGATCTGTTTTTATTTTCTAAATGTTTCTTCCTACCAGACTTTCATTATAGCTAATAATGAAATTGACAGCATCTATAAGATATATTACATTATATTTAATAAACAAGGCGGAAGCTCTACATATGTCCAGATGTTAAATTGTATCTTAAGAGTGGTTTAACTGATCATAGAGAACTCTAGATATCTTTCGAGATGGTGCAGTTTAATAAAGCAACTAACCGAGAACATGTCGTACTCTCCCGACATGGCTGTTACTCCAAACTGATATGATCTCAATTGCAGCAGTTGATAGAAACTGTTGAAGGGCGCCTGGTTATGCTGGACAGCCAAAAAGGAAATCAAGGTCGCGGAGTAAGCTGCGATCACTACCATTGACACCACATGGGACGCCAGTAGGATACCTCGGCCTCTCAGTGTGCTCGGGATCGGGTTGAAGTCTAAGGTATTAAACAGAGAATTTCAAATAACCCGCTTCAGAGACCACATGATCTACTTTAAGACATCACTCTCATGTTAGACTGGCCTGATGAAGAGGGGGAGATCGGGTTTAGAATCTCAGTAGGGTATACGGAGGGTGGTTTTTCCTATATGGTTTCCCACTCTCCTTTTAGGCAAATGTCGGTAGATTACCTCTAAACTGCTTCCTTCTTCATCCCTAACCCATTAGAGTAATTATCATAAATTGATATAGCCTGAACAAGTAGTATGTTGATATAATACTCGTAAACAAATATCACAATCACAACTTTTATTAATATATTATTTTCATAATACACAATCAAAGAAGCCTACCCTGATGTGTGTAGGTAGATAAGATGCAAAAGATGGAGCCGGACATATTGAGGTTAGGCTCACAGTAGTAGAGACAAGTAGCCAATACCATAAAAGCAGCAACGATTGTCCACCATAGATGATCGTGTAAGGGCGACAGAAAACTGTTCCATGACATCCAGACAGAGTGAGGTTGATGGATGTGAACGTAGTACCTCAACAATACATAACATGTGTTATAACTTATAAACTCTTGAATGCCAACTTATTATTATTTTTGCAGGCTGCATATATTTACATTAATGGCTTAAAAATTAGTTGGGTAGTATTTAGAAAAATGTGTCCACATTTGTATAGAGGGAGAGTGGGAAACAATTTAGGAAAACATATCCTCAGTACCCCCGACCATGATTCGAAAATCGATCTCTCCGTCATCGGCAGTCCAGCCTTCCGCAAGCGTGATGCCTTAGACTATTTGATCATTGAAGATGGTTGAGATAATAATTAAAGTTACTTCATTGCAAATAATACAATATGCCACCCAAATAATGTGCAAACATTAGATTTGTATTTTTTAAATATATGTAAAATAATTACATCTAAAGATGGGAATCAAAGCCCATATAAATTTAGATTAGCCTGCTATTGCACTTAACACTATGCTATTCATGGTTTTCCTGGGTTCAGGAAAATACCTACATATCGATTTTCAGAGGAGTGACAGCTAAGAAAGTTACTAGGTCTACTTGCACTTGTTTATATGTTGAGTCATGTGACTTACAGCTGTCACTTTTAGTAGAAATTATCAATAACTCTAAAATAACACTAATAATATAGTAAAATATTAGCAATGTTGATAGAACAAAAACATTTTCTAAAGGTATTTTCCTGTGAAAATTGAACTGTAACTTATTCCCATTCATCACTCATTATTTAAAGCAAAGTCTGAGAGTATCCGACAGTCTCAAACATTTATCATCGACTTCGCCAAATTGCTCTTAGCCCAAAACAGGTCTGGGCAGGAATAACATTGTCGTGATAGGTTGGTTCTATTTAACCCTCCAAACTTTTACTAGCACATCACCATTCAACTTCTCAGGAAATTGCGAGGGCTCACTTGGTAAACATGAAGGGATGCGTAAAGTCCACAACCTTGTTTCTCTCTTTGGTCATCATGAAGAGGTTTGGGGCCACATCTGCCTCCCCCCTAGTTAGATGTCCTATCATTCCGTTCCAGTCCCCGGATTCTTCTTTTGAACCCCAAGCAGAGTCTGGGGTAGCATAATACTCGGTCCTGCAACAGAAGTTGAGTCATATCCCTTAAAATTATGTCATGTATGTACAGTTTATGAGTGAAGGTTTGATGGTACCGAAAGTTGAGACAAGTAGGATTGGTGTGGCTAGCCTGGAGGAAAACTTCCATGGTAAATTATAGGTCAATCATTGAATTCAGTGTTTTCCAAACTTTCGCCAGTCATGTAACCCTTTAGGGTCCAACCAACATTCCCCTACCTGCTTCAGTGGTCAAATGGTCCAAGGTACCACACTCGTAATAGGCTGGACTGCCAATGACGGGAATATTGAGGTTAGAATCCCTGTCAGGTGTTCTGAAGGTTTTTTTCCTAAATGTATTTACACTCTCCCTTTACACAAATGTGGGTCTACTTTCTTTAAATTCAACCTTCCCCATCCCTACCACATTAGCATATTTGGTATATTTTCATATCACTTGTTAAGGTAGTAAGACAGAATGATTAAAAAAGTGTACTCATGCCAGCTCCTCACAAACAGCCGATATCTTGTCAAGTACACACAGACGCTATAAACTTTAAGAAAACTTTTAATGGTGATCTAAACAAAGCCGTAACAAAGGGAAAGAAAGTATTGTAAGAATTTAAGATATCTTGATAAAATCTGTGTTTATTTGTTTTTCATGCATGCTAATATCAAAAAAATACTCTATGACTAACTCAAAACTAAAACACACATATCACAGATGTTTGAGAAACAAAGATTTAAGTATATATTTGAAGCCTGAAGAAGAGAACAATAATTGTTTGTTTTACTTTGATACAATATTATACTAAATCAACCTAAATAAAAGTACTTATTGTAACCCTTAAAAGATGTGATGATTTAACTAAACAATGTTGTCAATAAATAAATAACAAAAAGGGAACGAAAAATCACTGTGGGAGATAATATATCATCAAGACAACTTACATGCAAAGATTGAACAAAAATGGACTAGGTCTTCTAGTACAACCAATACTCAACTGTCAAGACATGAGCCACTCACGTAAAATTCATTAAGGCTTCGAGATAGGTCCAGACTTTCCCCATGAATCCTTCCATCTGTACAGCATTATTTGTGTTAATGGTTTCCCAGATGAAAGTGCACTGAACACAAATTGTTTTAAATTAATAAATGTACATCAAGTTTAGCTAAATCTCACAATTATATGTTTCAATGTGATGTTAGTGTTTAATTTTTAAAGTGTAGGCAGAGCATTGAGTGATAATTGAGTAAATATTGTTTGAATAAAACACTAAAAAAACACAAGAACACATTTTTAAAGATGATCTTTCATTGCCACAAAGAGCTTCTTCAGGTTAAGAGAGTACACTTTTTATCTTGGTTGTACTGCAAACTTGATCAATCGAATTGTTTTATTTTCTTCTGACTCTTCATGCATGTATAAAATAATTATTTTATTTTACAGAGGAAAAGTGGCTTATATTAGATTAAACATTCATCAAAGTATGGTAAAACAGAAAATTGTCGGTTTCAAATTTCACAATTAAAACACAACAAAACACATAATTGTGTAATTTTTGGGGTACATCAGTCCCCTTATTCAGCAGAAGAGAGTAAAACACAGACTGGATTATTTTTATAGGTTGATCAAGGTCACTTATATTCTGTTGTTGCCTGTTTCTTGAATAAATAAAAATTGTAGGCTTGGATTCTGCTGTTGCCTGTTTAAACTTGTGTCTATATTCTTGGTAGATGTATAGAATGTTGCATTTATATATTTAATTCTAAAATGTTATTGGTTATTATTGTTTATTTAGAAATGACTGACTAGTGTGAGTAGGCTTGCTTGGGAAAAAAAGGAGAGTTTATCTAAAGTTTGAGACCAGGGGGGTTCCTGGATTTGGTTTTATATTGGTGAGCAAGTTGCCACTTATGAAGCTGGGAAGCATTGAAACTATTGGGAAGGGCTTGTATAACTCAAGTACCTACTAAAGCCTAAATCTAAATTACCTATGTGTTTGGGCATAAAGTGCTACAGGTTTGTCAGAGCTATTGGGGTTGGTATCAAAATGGTGACCATTCACTTGTTGCCTGAGTGTTCTTGTGGTGATACCAATTTTAGCTACAGTGGTATTTCCATAGGAAAATCCTTTTAAAAAATACAGTACAAACATATTTTTATAGTCAACATTAATAATGTTTCAATAAATTATTATTATTTTATAATTATAGATAATATATAACTAAAGTGTCAACCTCTGATCACGTTATCTGACACATGAATATGTGAACGTCTATTAATTTTCTACTAAAATTGAGCTTTACTACTTTTCAGGTTGTACACATATAAACTAATTACTCTACTATGTTAGTGATGAAGACGGTTGTATTTTAAAGAAAGTGTATCCATATTCGCGTGGAAGAAAAGTGGAAAACCAACTAGGAAAAAACCCTTTCATTGCACTCAACTGAGATTATAACCCCAATCGTCCAGTCATTGATATTCCAGTCTGTAGAGAGCGTGACACCTTAGACCAATCAAACATTGAAGTGGGTATGAAAGTATAACTTGTATATTTTTATATCTGTCAAATAAGGTTCCTCCTATAAAGATTGGACTTTCACATACCTTGCTACCTGTTTTAAGTTATATTTATGTTCTCACAGCTTATGTGTTAAATCCTTAAATAGATAGTTTTCTCTCTAGCCACACTCTTCGGTTTGAACCTTTTTGGGAGTTACTTACATTGACGAAGGTTGCCCTGAGGACGACACCTTGAAGGTCAGGTCTTGGAAATTCAGGCATAGCTTCTGACAGGACGTAGTTGTGTTGCGCAAGAGTATGGTTCTGAATTACCCGGTAAACCTGGGTAACTTCAACCAGGGCTCCTTCTCGTCTCTTGGCTAGCAGGAGCCTGCAGTTAAATGGGACATCCACTTCATCCAGAAAGTTGTCCAAGTCCTCTGACTGGAGAAACATCAGCCATGTTGTTCCCACCAATCCTTTCTGAGCTGAAATCTACCCATAGAAATAATTATAATAATAGGAGTTTGTTTTTTTGTATACTGCACCTTAATTAAAATAGCAGTAAATCCACACCAATGGTGCATGGATGTTCTACAGCAGGCCTGACCAACATGTTGATCACAATTGTCCGGTCAATCGCGGCATCATTTTTGGTAGATTGTTAAAATGTTTTGTTAGTGAGAAATGTTCAGATCCTCAAAATCAAATATGGTATGAAATGCTAATTTATAATCCCAATGAGCTTTTGCCATTCATATTGAAACAACTGAGTTGCGTCACACAACTTACAATGACAGAGCAACACAGACATGACATAAAACAAGTTTGTGTATTATCGCTTGAGACCAGAGAGTTGGTATCCTTGTAAGAGGATGAACTGTATCAGAACAGTAGGTTGGTGTTCAGCAAGTACACTGTGTGTTTATGATTATGTTGGGTTTATTTCTCGTTCAACCACTTTTTCCTACATTGTTCGTTTCTCATAAAATTAATAGGGGCTAGTGTCTTACACTCATACTGAATCTTGTAACATTAATAAAAGTGAGTGGCATATGAAAGAGTAAGACTTATTTTCAAAAAAGAGTGAAAGCTTGATAACTTATTTCTTATGATAAAAATACACTTTTTGTTGCTTACTAATTTGTAATGCTACAGTGGCAATACCTAAAGAAAAGAAAATTTGGAACGGCACTTCAACACCTTTAACGACAAGTACCATTTGGACTTTTCACCCAATTATTGGCATAACAAAACTTTTTCGTGAATATTAATAAAAATAAAATTCGATTTATGGCTAATTTAAGTTGGACAAGTTGTAATAGATTGACTTGAAAGAAACATAAATATGTAATATAAATATAATATATATGCACAATCCTTAAATGATATTTGTAAAAGATTTGATAGTAATAATTACAAGTTATGATACATTTTAATTATGAATATGTTGAAATCGTAACAAACATCTAAAAATTAGGTAAATTTTAAAATAAACATTTGAGACAATTACAATTAAAACTAAGTTGAAAGAATCAAAGGATGATGTGACTATACATATATTGAAATTTAATGTATTACTCTTGAGAAATGACAGAAAAACTATTAAATTTGAAAAGTAAAAATTGAATTTATTTCTTAGCTGTAGTTCCCTATTCCTTGATTTCTGGCTGCAAGAGCTGCACATTTATTTTGGCGACATGTTTCAATGCACCAGTGGCATCATCCTCAGGTCAGAAATTAAAACTATGTGCTTGAGTATTCCATATCGTGTAACTAAGGGAATGAATATTACATTTATATTACATATTTATGTTTCTTTCAAGTCAATCTAGTACAACTTGTTCAACTTAAACTAACCTAAAATTGAATTTTATTTTTCTTAATATTCTTAAACGTTCCTTACTAAGCATTTCAAATGTTTAAAAAAAAATGTGTTCATGAAGCCATCTTTACAATCAAAAGAAGTAATCATTGCATTGGTAAAAGAAAGTCACCTTCTTTTAAAGAAATGTAAACTGTTTAGTGATGGTGTGTTTACCAGAAATACGTTATTTAGAAATAGCAGATGTAGCTTTTGAAAATTCAAAATACAAGAATGAGATTAGAATTGCTTTTCAAAGTTATCCTGAAATATTGTGATGCTGCAATTTGAAAAAACTGTAAAAAATGTGAGTGAACAATTCCAAGCATATATTTGTCACTGTAAAGCCTTCTCTCTCCAGCATGATGAATCCGCAGATGTGAGTGATCCCACCCTAGTCATTGTTTTTATATATATGGATTTTGGTGATTTCACCACTAAAGACAAAATTCTTGGTAGGATTCCTTTGAAAGAAAATGCAGTGAAATGCTTCACTCCTGTTTTGGTTCAACGTGTTTGTGCGAATCGGCATTTTCCTACTTGAAATTAATGAAAACAAAACATCGCTCCATTATAAAAGATCTACATTTGGAGGGTTTGTTGAGACTGGCCCTGTCACAGAATACACTTGATTTCAAAAGCCTGGTTGACGTCTTGAAATGACAAGTTTCTAATTAGTAATAAAACTGTTTTTAAATGTATCCAGAGTCTTAAATTGTCAACATGTTGTTCTTTGTTGACAGTATTTTTGTATTTGATATTTATATGCATATATTAAACATATATATGGTATTGAGGCCCTAGTAGCTTGTGGTTAGTCTTAACAAAAAAAAGTAGATTTCAAAACAAAATAAGTTGGACAAGCCTGTTCTACAGAACTTTTTATTTTAACCATTACTTGGTACTTGGTGTTAGTAATACTTATTTTTTTAAATGGTTTTTGGTCCCTACCTGTGTTAGGTCCCTCTTGGTTTTATTGCCCTTCGTAGTGACAACAGCGAGTCTTGCAGAGTAAGGGCATAACTCACGGGTACCTTCTGACAAGTTCAATAACATTACAGCGACTGTTGCGACACCTTTCTCACTTAACACACGCTGGAGTTGTATTAACTGAACAACTGGGAGCAAGTGTAACAACAGAGAATAAACAGGTAAATAGATATTTGAAAATTACCTTCTTTTTTTTGTCACCATGTCTCATTAACTGTTAGGGTTGTACACATAAGTACACTGTGCAAGGGATGAGTAAGGTTGAATATAGAGTAAGTGTATCCACATTTGTGTCGAGAGTAGAAAAACATTTAGGAAAATACATCAATACACCAAACCATGATTGGAACCCCTTTCTCTCCACCATCAACAGACTAGTTTATTGTGAGAGTGGCACCGACTAGTTTATTATGAGAGTGGTGCCTTAGACCATGCAACCACTGAAGCTGGTGACCAATTGATATAATTTTCATTAAATCTAAATTTCAGATATTATGTCATTAAAATGTATGAAAGAAGGTATGAAAAAGAGGGATCAAGACAAATAAAGGGGAGCCAACACAATATGACTGTTATCATGAAAGCAGGAACACAGTTCACAATTTGCACTGCTGCCAGTGGACAAAAATGTAAAGGCTGCCTCTTGAAGAAAATTGATTGCTACCGCCCAAATCCTTGACCTAAGTTTCATTCAATCGGAAATCATCAAAAAGGGAAACCAAAATAACACAAAAGGGAAATAAAAAAGAATGATAGAACATTTAAATAAGAAAAAGTAACAGGAAAGATTATCAAAGAGGAAAAACACAGGAAATTGTCAAATTGGATTGTGAATATAACAACTATTGCTTTTTTTTAACTTTATTAAATATGAGTATGGGAAATTTTACACTTAGTATAAATAATAAATACTGAAATTAATGTAATTATTAAGATTACTCACAAATTTCCATATTGTTCTCACTGTAGCATAACAATACACATTTGAAATTATGTTTATGGACCAACATTGATATTGTTTCATTCCAAAGAGACAAATATTTGCAAATCAAATCTATTTTATTTCCTATTTCCACATTTGTACAACTAAAATTGTCAGTATATGGTTTGTTAAAATTTAAAGTGGTATTATTTTGATTTATGACAGAGCAGTTTTGGCCACAGCTTATTTGTTTATTTGATAAATAAACCAAAAGACTTAAAAGAATATATTGCATTGGAGTTAATATGCCAGCTCTTTCTATCAACATTACTTCGACTGTTGCTAAATCCCACAGTGGTAAAATGTGTACAATATTGTGAAATTTTGTATATGATATTATTTTTATGATAAACATCAAATTCATTTGTAGGAAATAACTTTTTAAATATTTAAAAGAAAAAAAAACTTTAAGTACCTAACAGCAAAAAGTTTACTGAAAAGATTTGTCGTTGTGAGAATCAACCATATTGATTTGTATTTTACTTTCCTTGATAAGATCTTGTTGGATAAATAAAACGTTGTTTGGTTTAGTAGTCACTATAAAATTTTAGAGCAAATATGGAAAGTCAATGTTACAAAACTGATAAAAAAATAATGAGCAGTTCAAAATATCTTCTTGTGGAATTGTAGCCTCCATTTGAAAGTCTTTCTAATGGTAGCAGATACACATCACTTAAATTGGAACAGCTACTCGTAAAAACAGGTGCGGACCCAAGGTAAATTTTCCTCCCAGTCGATATTTCTTTTTGGCACCCTCTTATAAAGGTGTCAAATTTTTTGGGGTGAATCCCCACTGATAAAACGTTATGAAAATCTAATATAAACATGGATCCATACAAGTTTAGTTTCTGAGCTAAAAGGAATTTTATTATTCAATTACTAATAAGTATTCCAAAAGAAGAAGCAATTAAAAGTTGAACAAAAACAAACAAAACACAAGACAGAACATTTTTTCACAAAAATGGTTCAAAATGGCGTGCTGCTTTGATGCACCCTCTGAGCTTGCATACCATGCTCAGTCGTACTCTGATTAGTATACCTACCCCCCACGACCACCAATCAATCTTTGAGGAAAACCTTTAAAAACTAAAATTAAGTGTTTCTAGACCCATGTTTATATAGGGTGGGGCAGAAAGTCTTAACATATTTAAAAACACTATATCTTTACTATTTTAACTACCTACTAAATGCTTCAAGTTAACTTAAATTAACAACAAAAGATTGACAATTTTCTACATACACTTGAATTAAGAACAATGTCATTAAGATGGCTATCATTATAAATATAATACACAGTTGTATGTGTTTCTAGAATATTGAAATGACTTTGCACATTGTCTCTCGTTGAATTGCTTCAACTTCCACCACCATTCTTTAAGTTCCTGAATTGTTCTTGAGAGTGTCGCATGAACATGAATCTTTAACATGCCCCACAAGAAAAAGTCTGGAGCTGTTAAGTCTGGTGAGCATGGTGATGTCCCCATATCTTGAAACAAGGTGTCCAGGAAACATTTTGCAAAGCCTCTCCTTTGATGTAAGGGAGTTAATACCAACAACATGTGGTTCCAGCAAGATGGGTCAACGACCCACAAAACTCAAACATCGACCTACTCCGGGGACCAACTACCCTCTGGCCAGCTGCCCAACTTCAATACAACACAGGTGACCAGCACATACTTTTTCTTGGGGAGCATGTTTATGCGACTTGTCCAAGAACAATTCAGGAACTTAAAGAAAAGAATTGTGGTAAGAGTTGAAGCAATTAGACAAGAGACATTGCTCAAAATTTCATGTCAAGTTTCAAAGAGTGCATACACTAATATATTGCATATAATGGTGGCCATCTTAAGAACATTGTGTTTTTTTAACGAGTAATTCATGGGGAAGAAAAAATTCAATCTTTCATTGTTATTTTAAGCTTAATTTGAAGTATTTAGTAATTTAAATAGAAACTATATTGTTATTAAATGTGTCAACTGTTTCTGCCCCATCCTGTATAATATTTACTAAGTGTTTGGTCGATGGAAATACACCCCTAGAATATTTTACACCAGTTAATATACACTCTGTATATTTGAGGGATAGTAGAAAAATATGAAAAATAATACCCAAACCTAGCAATTCCAAATTAAATGTAACCCTGGCATGATAGGAAAATAATTCTCAAACCCAGCATCTCCAAACCTAGCACAACCTGGGCATGATAGGAAAATAATCCGATGGGAAACTCCATAAACTTAGAGTGGTAATCATACTACAAATGTTTTACTGCAATAATGTACAAAAACAGTTAAAGTTATAAAAAACACTATAAGAACATGTTTTATAGAAAATGTTTTTGTATTTATTATTTACAAGGCCTGTAACAAACATTTTGACATAATGAACAGCCTAAGAGATAATTGTAAAATACCATTTTCAGACTTCATTTTTTTAAGATGGTGGATGTAAAATAACTTTTTAAAAGTGGCATTATATTTTTTTTAGTAATCACAAAAATAAACATACAAATTAGCCAAATTCCTTGCAAGTATCAAAAAGTGAACGATTGTTATGCTACTACCCCCAGGTTGTTAGGTTTGGTTGGTGCTTTGTTTGGCGCCCCCTCGAACTGGCACCCTGGACAGCTGCCCAGTTCACCTGGCTCTTAAGCCACCCCTGCGTGAAAACATTATTTTATTTATTTGCAAACTTTATCAGAGGCTGTCTATAAACTATGTACACATACAGGGGAGTAAGGAGTAGTGCTTGGCATGGGAGTTGGATAATGATTGACAACACATTACAATTAAGCATATTGGGCAGCATTCTGTGTTAATAAATCTGACTGCGCGCACATACAAACAGACTACAATCGACTCAGCAACTTTGATTGTCAAGCTTCGCCAAAACGTATGAACACATTCCAATTAAAGGGTTATATAAGCTCTACAGTTAAAAATCCTATATTACTGGTGAAGCAGGGTTTGTGTGATATTGTGATGTAATATTAGACAGGGGTTCACAAAATTGTGTCAATGTGTCACGAGGAGCGAGAGGTGAGGAGGG
>CABFOV010000472.1:111373-137890 GCA_902141375.1 Timema poppense
GGGGTGAAAAAACACATTAGTGGGACAGCCCAAAAGAATGTATATTACAGATTATTCCGAAAGCCTTCGACAAAGTGAAATTAGATGTTTAAAAAAATATTCCAAAACAGGGGTTAAAATCTGTGACCTTTGAGTAATTTGATGTTGTTTAACTTAGCTTTTCGGGTACTTGTAATTTCTAGACCAATCAAATATACAATTTATTTTATGCCTATCAGAAGCCTTACAAAAAATTATTTATGAACCCAAGGATGTGGGAAAAGTATCAATGTTTTCTTTTAGATATCAACAGCTTTTTACTCAAATAAAGTTTTGTATATTTATCGATTAATATAAACTTAATAAAACCTTTAAGTTTCAATGTGTGTGACTTGTTATACACTAACAGTAGTAGAGAGGAAGAAACCGTCACCTTTGTGCATTGGATTCTGGCCACATATTTTTCTCGTTCCATAGGTGGGCTTTCTTCATTCAATTTTCCCTCATTAGTTTAGTTTTCCTTATTTTTTTATTAATTTACATTTCTATGAAATCAAAATGCTTGTTATTTTGTAGGGCAGAAAAACCCAGATTAATTCCATGTGGCTAAACATGTTATTTGTCTATGTCTAGAGCTATTTGAGTCTATGCTTCCGAGCACTGAGGAGTTCAGAATTGCAGTTTGGAGGAACGCCTCAACTGCCGAACGGCTATGGATGTGCTGGCTTCGATGCAGGTGACCGGTCTTTGTTTCTTTCTGTCAGCGGGGGTGACCCCAGTCACTGGTAGGAAGGTCACATGCTGTTTCTTGTGAACACTAGTTCCTGGTCGTGCCACCGGAAGAGGTAGTGCGGCGGCTTCGTGTGGTCCCAACGTCACATTGGACAAGTAGTGTTTCAGTGCGCCCTGGAGCTGTTTATTCTCCATCTTCAGTGCCTCGTGGTGAACACTCAATGCTGCACGCTCCAGATAGGCTTGATTGTAACGTTGCCAGAAGTTGTCCAACTTGGAATAGTGGAATGCTTCCTGCAAGTAGTTTAACTTTTAAATCAAAATGTAATATTCTAGAAGGAGTTTTATTTTAATTACCACTTCTTACCACCTGTTCAGGCTATATACATTGATTATAATTACTCTAATGGGGTAGGAATTAAGGAGGAAGCTTTTTAGAGGTAATCTACCTGCATTTGCGTGGAAGGAGAGAGGAAACCCTTTTAGGAAAAAGCATTCTCGATACACCCAACTGGCATTCAAACCCTGATCTCCCTATCATCAGCAGGCCAGTCTATCATGAGAATGACGCCTTAGCCCATTGGGTCATAGAAGCAGGTTGTAGGAAGTTCAAGACAAGTGAAAATTAATATATATTTTTTTATATCATTCCCTTTATTGTTAATTAGATGTATGAAATAAAGTGCATTAAGCAAATTATAACTTGTAATTAAATAAATATTATACAATTTAGTTGTACGCAAAGTCCACTTTTTCAATTCAAAGCGAGCTTGAATTGAATACATCGAGGACAAATCGGAGTTTGAATATTTTTTGTTAATTGTTTTATGATTTATAAAAAATATACTATATTGAGACTATTTAAATAACTTTATACACTAAAATCACTTAGAAAATGTATTCCAAAAATGTTTTTAATATCTATTATTTAATTATAATCTGTAAATCAAGTTATCACAACATGCAAATCAATTACTTCAGATTCATTCATATTTTATATTGATTTGAAATGTATAATAACTCAGAATCACAATAATTGAACATAAAATTAGTTTTAACCAATAAAGCTTAGTATTGTCAAAGCTGAAATTTTTTTCGAAACAATGTCGAAGTTTCAAAACTTCACACACCCCTATTGATAAATCATTGCTTTTTATTTAATATTTTATCCATAGGCTACTTCATGTTCGCCAGGGGAGGGTCCGAACTCGCTGGAGCCCCCTCATTTGTGCGCCTCTGGCGCAGGTCAGTTTTTAATTCAAGCCATATATTTTTCACTATTGGCTTGCTAGACCTGTAGTAGCTTTATGCCTTATAATCTAACTTAAGAATATGACAGGAACAACAACCAGTCCTCAGCTGTTAATTCATCACTGTGAAAGGGTGAACCCTCCTTTCACCAATGATAAATTTTTCTGATATACCAGGAATCGAACCCAGCACAATTAGCTCAGTAGACAGCCATGCTACCAACTGAGCTACGATATCGGATTCACACCCCTATTACTAGATCTAATTAATCTAATATGTTATTTTTAGCTATCCGTTTTTAGATATAATTGAAGACACATTATAATTTTTTTTATTGACAGTAGTATAATAGTAATTAAGATTTGTTATAAAACACTGAGGACCAAATATAATTCTCCTCATTATAATTATAGTCAAGCACAAAGAGTAACATTATGTTGGAACAAGAAGAGCTGCTTATTGATTAATCTTTAACTGACCTCTGATATATGATGCTCAACATTGCTCGGGTCAACACCTGCCTTCTCTGATTCCGTCATAGCATTGAGACACTCAAAAGGCACGATCTTTTCTTGCTCCGTCTCATACTTGCGGCATAGAGTAGAGAACTTAAGGATTTGATCACCTTTGGCCAACACGCTCTCTAGCCTCTGTGGGAAAACATCAAGGCCATTAAGTTGGAAGAACCCGCTTTGGTGGCTGCATGGACTAAGAGGCTACTCTCACAATAGACTAGACGGCTGATGATGGGGAGATCGAAGATTGAATTGGTTGGGTGTACTGAGTGTGGTTTTTAGATATGTAAAGTTTATCCCAGAGCATGAGTGTAGGTAGAATTTTATTTTTTGGATGGATGGGGGGAGGGGGGGTGGGGAGTTTACAAATCATAAGTCAATAAGACAATGGCATGATGTTAAGAATTATTGTTGAAACCTAATTTTTGTTTTGTGAGGTAATTGTATTATATGAGGAAGAAGATACAGGAAAGGTGGATAATAACATATAAAAGGAACAAACACAATATTTCTTTTATCGTGAAAAGAACACAGTTCAGACTTTACATTGCTGCCATTGGACAAAGAGGTAACCATTACCTCTTTGTCCAATGACCGCAATGTATAGAGTGAACTGTGTTCGTCTTTACATTGTAAAGACCATATTGTGTTCGTTCTTTTTATATCTTTCTAGCCACCTTTTCTTTATCTTCTTCCACATATATAAAACCAAATAAATAAGAACATTGTTATTTTATACAGAAGCGATGAAGTTTTTTTTTAAGGGGGAAAGAGGGCTTAGTAGCAAAAAAAAGTTATTTTAGGGACTTTTAAACTCCTCTCACCACCCCCTCCAGTTAATGTTAGAAAATTAGACACCTCTCTAAAATATATTTGAAATGGTCTTCCCTTTGACACAGTTTTGAAAAGTGAATGCTTTTTGAAGCTAATTAGAGTGGTTTACTTGGATTTTTAAAAAACTATCATATGCATATAGAAGCTATTGGAGTTACCACCTCCTGGTATTTTTTTAATTGGGTGCCTCTAGAAGATACTTAAGAGTGGCAAATTTTTGAAAAATAAACGCATCTATAAGTTGTTTGAAGTATAATACAAGGCCATCTTTGAGCTTCACATTAAAAGCTTTGGAAAATTTCCAGGAAAGAAGGGGGGCTTAAAACCCCCTTCCTTCGCCCATGTCCCAGAGTGATGGTTACCTTTATGACCCGGTTGCTCTGCACAGTCATTCTAGTGAGTTTCTCCTTGTCCAACTCCTGTCCCTTGGACAGATGTCCCCGGAGACTCCAGAAGTACTTGACACACTCTTCTCGCTCTGCTTTTAGCTCTAGAACTTTCTGTTCCCCTGATTCCTTTAAGGTAATCATTTGAGCTTTCAGAGAACGCACCTGAAATAGTCATAATTTGTAAACTCCCGTGTACAGATAAACACATCATGTTACATATGATTATCTAACTTAAAGGTGCCCACCTTGGTCAATGAGAAAGCGAATCAATCACCGTCAGGCCACACACATTAAAATACAATGGTTTGTGCTGCTTTCTGTAACTATGTCTCTATTAGTTTTTAAGCTTATACTCCCTTTCACCCTTCACCTACAAAAACCCTTTGTCAAGTCAGTAAGAAAGAGGGTAAAGAAACCTACAAGACTTCTTATCTCAAGGTAAAGAGGAAAACCCATTGCTAGTTCTCAAATATGTTAAAATATTCTGTTGTGAGCCTAAACAAAATTACTGTTTTTGTTAGATGAATTATTGACGGGTTAAATAGCCAAGCTATTATATTTGTTGGTTATGGTTTCATCCGCATCTAATTATCATATTCTGTAAATAGAAAAATGACACTTTGACAAGGAAATCAAACTTGGGACCTTTGGCTTAGTACACCAATGCTCTAACCACTGAGCTATTCAGAAGTCATCCCATGTTTGGGGTCTTTCTTCACTCATATTTTAGGGCAGAGTCTGTAATGGAGGTGCGGAAATCGTCAGCTACATATGAGTGATCAATTAAGATCACAAGCAATCAGATAATGCAACCCCTTTAAAAAAAAAGAGAGAAGAATTACCCTAGACATGGGGCGACTCCTGGATAGCTCTATGGTTAGAGCATTAAGCTGCTGTAGACTTTTTAATAAGCCTTCACTATCTTGGGCTTATTGCAATAAGCCTGGAATATACTAAGCTGATTGATCGAACAAAGATGCATTTTCTTAATAGCCTAAAGTTGTATGGGCTCATTGCAATAAGCCTAAAAGCTATCAGGCTGATGAGCAAATATAATATTATTTTCCAATCAGTCTGGCTCATTGTTAATAATTGAGGGCACCTTTTGCAATAAGCCAGATTTTCCAATGTGCCTACAACATATATACTGTATGTATATATTGTATATATATATATATATAAACATATATACTGTATGTATATATATATATAATACATAAGTATATTACGGAAGTCTTTAAATTTGGAGATTGCTGTAATGCTCTGTGGGTGTGATGTTACTATTTTCTCTAACTATCTATATTATTTCGTTTATGTTATTTGGTAGAATGTTCAACAATGTCTCTTATCTCGTTTCAAATATCTTACGTGTTTTAAGTAAATATATATTTTTTATTTACAGTAGCGAGAAAGTCTATGCTGTGCACCCTCCCCAACTTTTTTTAAAAACAAAATTAGCCCTTTTGTAAAAAAAAATTACAAATTTGATTGTGGATATAACATTAAAAAAAAGTAACTTATATAAAAAATCATGTTAGAAAATTATGAAGCTTAGCTCTGTCGGGAGTGCGTCCACCTACAAAGTTAAGGGTCCCAGGCTCGATTCCTGGCATGGCTGAGAAATTTATCACTGTTGGAATGTGGGTTTACCCTTGTACAGTGATGAGTTGATGGCCAGTGAATGGATTTTGTCTGTCCTAGATTTAAGATCAAAGTAATTAATACAAAGGTGTATAACCTGAACAGGTTGTAAAACACACAGCATTATAAAATTTTTGAAAAAAATAGCACTGACAGCCTAAAATGGCATCACGTAACATAATTTGAGAGCCACTACTGTATCAGCTAGATTCAGGTTACAGACATGTCCAGATGGACACTAACAATGTGTGCATTTGTGCACAGAATGTCTACCAATATTCCACCTCAACAATCATAACACACATATATGCATACATTTTCAATCACTCTTTTTTATGTCCTTTCTCGTCAAATGTTTTTTTCTAATGTATTTTCTTTCTCCCCTTTGTTCAGGCGTAATGAATTAGTTTTATAACAAATATCAAAACATAGTTTGTAGGTCCCAAGTTCAATTCCCGTGCCCATATGTCATTTTTTAATTAAAATAATATGTAGATGAGGCTATAACCATAACTAACAAATATTCATTTTCAACATCATGTAGAGATAATGTGTTACATACTTAAAATCCGCCCCTCACCCCCCATCTCCCTTCACTCTATTAGTTCCGCATATCTGTATATAGCACACCTAGTGTAATTAATATTTTTATTTTTATTAATGAAATTAGCGTGTTAATAATGAGAAGTATTTAAAACAGAGGTAATGTATCCACATTTTTGTGGAGGGACAAAGGAAAACCATTTAGAAAGATGCACCATTTGTTTACCCATTCGGGATTTAAACCCTGACCACCATTTATCATTAAAATAAAATAAATGAGCTTAGGGTTTAAATCAAGCTAAGGTTAACTTTAAAAATTAACTAATGGTTTAGTTCAGTCCCTGACTTACAGTTTTCATTCATAATAGCCAGAGAAGACTGTCTATACCTGCTAATCCTCCCACACCCCCACCCTCCCTTCCCACCCCTAAAACTTCATCCTATGACTTTCCAGTCACTCCACCGCTGATGAAGATATGTTTTTTGGTTCTCAACGGAACAGAACGGTAGTATCAGCTTTCACCTTTTCCTCAGCAACACCAACACTATCTTACAGATTTTTCTCAACACTAGCTTTGTTCAAACACTTTTAACAAATAGAAGCATTATTAACTCATACAAGTGGTCCCGGATTATTGGAGATGTAAATTTACTCTGGACCTGAGTCAGTTTGGAAAAAGCTAATCCACAAAAGTTACTCACGATAGGAGTCACACTAAACTCTTTGGTAGCCTTCATAAAGTGCATGAATATATTTTCGACACTAAAGCTATGAAACTTGTCCAGAAAACTTACCACAATATATATATATATCTGTTACATTATTATATAAACCTTATTTCCCTTTTACTTTCTTCAAAGAAAGGCTGAAAAATATTGATAAAAGTGAAATATTAGCTATGTCAATGTCAAGTTTAAACTTCTTATTTTTGGTTGGAGAATTTTTTTTTATCAAATCATTATTCTACACCTTGAAATAGGAAATGACACATTTATATGAATTTCATTTTTCTCTATTTCTATGAAGTGTTTGTTTTCTTAGCTGTTGTCTAGGCATCAAACTACTGGTCTTTGTTTAACTGCTGGGATTTCAAATTTATTTTCTTCGCATGTCATTAAAGTTTTGCTGTAAGCCTCAACAAAAAATATATAGTCCAAATGCTGTGCTCTAAATATTCATAACAATCAAGAGATTTAATTTAAGATCTTGAAGCTCTTCGCTGACCCTAATAAGCTTCAAAATAATGATTTTCCCTTTAGATTTTATTTAAGGAAGTCAAGTCTGGTACTTACCTTAGCTCAGTTGATAGTAGAGGTGTACCGATGCCGAAACCTATGAATCATTATCGGGCAATTATTAGTAAATCGACAATTAATTGTAATCGGCGATTATTATCCCAACTAATCATTGTTTTTTTTAATAAAGTTTAAAGCAAAATTTTCTAGGTAAGAGTATNAAAAAAAAATATATAAACTGCATCTGGGTTGTGGGCTATGTAAAGATTACATAACCAGATAGAGTAATATAAGTTCATATTGTTGATAAAACTAACTAACAATCTAGCTCCAATGTTCACCGGTTATGCAAAGATTGATAAAAAAAATGATTATCAAAGCTTTAACTGTTGATTTTTAAATAAAATATTTTTGTATTAATTACATTAACTGTTATCGTTTTCTTAAGTATAGTTCCCAATAGTTATTAATAAATAATCAATAATTGGGACTAATTGTTGTAAATAATTTTAGCATGAACAATTATTTTAAACAATCAATAATCTGTATCAGTAATCGGTTTTACTGAATCGGTCCACCTCTAGTCGATATCTTGTCTATCTACTGAGTTAAGGGTTCCGGGTTCGATTCCTGGCATAGCCAAAAATTTATCATTGGTGAAATGTGGGTTTACCCTTTCATGGTGATAAATTAACATACGGGGACTGGATGCTGTGCCTGTTTTGTCTTTAGTTAGATTATAAGGCATTTGAAGCTACGGCAGGCTTAGCAAGACGGTTGTGGAAAATATATGGCTCGAATCAAAAATTGACCAAGAAACCGTAATGGATGAAAAGTAAAGTCTGGTACTTTTATTCCTTTCAATAACAGTGTGCACAAGAGAAAATAACTTACGGAATGCAAGAATAGACAAAACTCAAGATTTAAGGAATGTGCAAGGCAATGTACCAAACATACAGATATAATTTGATCAGCCTTTACAGCTGCACTATCAAAACACGCTGGTAACATAGATGTACAGATTAATGTGAACTTTTCCATTACTATATTTAAGCTGATGAAAGTTTTTTGTGCAACATAAGCCAAAAAAAGCTGAGTTATTTTGATTGTTATCAATGTGGTGGACATATGTGCAGTGGCATCAGAACCTTTTTAGAGAAGAAAAGGGGTTTGTGGGGATCAGACAAAACAAGATAGGTTGCTATTCAAAAGGTTCATGCACAAAAAATTGTTGAAATTAGCATATCTCTTGAAACTATTTAGAATGGCCATCGTCTGGATTTTTTTTAAAAATTAAATGTCTCTAAAAGCTATTTGGCGTGCTTATCACCTGCATTATTTTAAAATATAAGATGCATCTAAAAATATTATGAGTGGAACCCGCCCCAATTTTTTTTAAACACGGTGCCTCTATAATTAATTTGGAATAATCCTACCTGGATTTATTTTTATTTAGATGTCTATAGAAGTTATTTAGAGTTAATTTATTGTAATTGGAGTTCAATGCATCTTTTTCCAACCAAATTATTTCTCGCATTATTTGTGTGTGTGTGTGTGTGTGTGTCTGCCTTATTAAAAATAATATTTGAAGCAACATTGGGGGGAGGGTGCGCATGGTCTACCTGGCCCCCCTTGTAGGCACACTTATGCATGAGATAGTAGAGGAAGCAAGGCTAAGATGAAATGATCATATAAAGATGTTGGGGTATATGAGACATTAGAGGAGGCAGGGTTGAGATGGTATAGGCATGAAATGAGGATGTTGGAGTACATGAGTTAGTGGAGGAAGCAAGAAAGAGATGGTATGGTGATGTTGTTTTGTTTTGTTTCACTTAGCACCATGTCTTACAACCTGTTCAGGTTATACACTTAAGTAATAATTATGCTAATGGATTAGGAATTGAGAAGGTTGAATTTTAGATGAATTGAACCCAAATTTGCGTGAAGGGAGAGTGGAAGACCAATCAGGAATCCCCCTCAGTTCACCCGACCAAGATTCAAACCTCAATCTCCCCATCCTCGGCAGTCTGGCTCAACACGAAACTAGTGTGTTAGCCAACTACACCACCGAGGCAGGTTCATGGTCATATAATGAGGTTGTTGGAGTACATTAGACATTAGGGAGAGCAAGGTTGAGATGGTATAGGCATGTAATGAGGAATGTGGAGTACATGAGATAGTAGAGGAAGCAAGGGTGAGATGGTATAGACATGTAACGAGAATGTTGGACCATATGATATAGTGGTGGAAGCAAAACTGAGATGGTATAGGTATGTAATGGTATAATGAGGATATTGGAGTACATCAGATANTCATATAAAGATGTTGGGGTATATGAGACATTAGAGGAGGCAGGGTTGAGATGGTATAGGCATGAAATGAGGATGTTGGAGTGAATAAGATAGTACTGGAAGATAGGATGAGTTGGTATGGACACATAATGAGAATAGGAAAGGAAAAAAAAACTCAATGAGAATTATAGAGATGAGGTATTGAGGGAAACACATGGAAGGGAGACAAGATAGAGACAAGAGAAGTAGATTACAGCAAGTGTGCAAGTGAGAGGAGAAAAATGGTGGAAGAAAAGAGGAAATTGGAGGTATTTTACCAACTTGATCCAGCCACAGGCCGGAAACAATTGGTGATGGTGACAAGAGCCATTTAGTTATATGTAGCACTATTCCAAACAATAATGTGTAGTCAACATACATTACATCATAATAACTATAAACATGTTTCAAGAAATACACACACTGTTATACATTTATGGAAGAGAAAAAAAGGTTTGACCACCTGCTCCTGAAGATAGTTAACCCGCTGTGCTTGATGTGCTATGGCTACCGTGAGCTCAGCGTCCCTCGCCTTGAGCTTGGCATAGTGAGCACGCCGTGGCTCCGTGCTGGCAGCATAGTCAAGCAACACTTCATGGAAGAACCGCCACAGCCTCTCCATGGAATATTCCTTCTCAGTCTGCAGCGTCTCGCATTCCGCCAAAGTCTACACACATCCTTCAACAAATTTAGTTTTGACCTTCCCAAAAATAGTTGGCTACATTAAACAGTAATTACTGTTGATATCTATCAAGGAATATAATGAAAGAGAATTCTGAAAGATTTTGTATAACTTGATCAATAGCTTTTTCCTACATATTTAAGCCTAATTAAAGTGATGTGTGTGTTTTATATATATATATATATACTCTCACATACCCATATATATATATATACCCTCACATACCCCTATATATATAGGGGTATGTGAATATATATATATATATACCCTCACATACCCCTATATATATAGGGGTATGTGGGTGTTTTGAAATTTCATATCCAAAATGTAAATTTATTCTTCTCTTTAACTTCGACACCAACAATAACTTTTGCATATTTGAAATATTTTGAAGGAGGGAGAATATTTTTAATATTATGAACATATTTGAAAAACTCATCAAATATGACATACTTCAACATTATACATCATTTTTTGAACGCAACTAAACAGTATTTTAACACCGAAGAGGAATTACCATTTATGACATCTATAACATAAGCAGAGATAAACTCAGATATGTCAGCATAGAAGAATACAGTGTACTTTATTTGTTTGTTTTTTCCCTATATTCAAATATAAAAGTAAAGTTATGTAACAGCACAAATCTTATCTTCAGCTTCAACTTAGCTTTGTTTAAAAATCCACTTTGTATTCAAAATGTGACTTTCACACTCTCCTGCCTGTTTCTTTCATCCCTTCAATGCCTGAATGAGTTGTCTTAGGCAGCCATTTTGAAAAAAAAATTAAAATCAAATGATATTGGCATCCCATTAAGAGAAAAATGCAATGACACTATGCACTTTTACACCAGTTGAAACTACAGTAAAAGGATCATGAAATTAACAAAGCAGTTGGTAACTTATAGGATAACTTACATTGTTCCTAACGTCGTCCATACGCCCTGCATGAGCTGCCAAACATACGGCTCTATCCCTCTCATCATTTGTTTCCAGCAAATAAATAATGGTCTTGAGATAATCTTCAGATAAAACTGCTTCCTCAGACAGGCCATCAGTCAGGTTGTTAGCATTGTTTATCAGTTCCATACGTTCCGAAACATAGCTATCGTGAAGCTTGGATAGTCTCCTTTCGTGCAAAGCTGAAATCATGCTGATGTAAGAGATGCAAACAGAATAAAACTATTATAAGTTACAGTCACATGATGGCATGAACTTTAGAGAGGTGTTTATTCATGTGGATGTATATCGTTGATCAGACAACAAACAGTTTGTTGAATGATCATTGGAATTTCAGGTCATGAATATACAATAGTAGGGGTGTGCAAAGCTTTGAAGCTTTTGACTTCGCTTCAAATATTTGTCAGCTTTGGCTTTAACTCAAAAGTAAAATTCTGGATTCAACAATTATGAAATATCACCAGTAAAACGATTTAATTTAAATTAATTTAAAAATGACACATGGACATGGGAATCAAACCCAGGACCTTTGACTTAGCGTGGTAATGCTCTACCACTGAGCTTTCCAGGAATCATCCCATGCTCAAGAGTCATTCTTCACTCATAGTTTAAGGTTGAATTCGTGATGGGCATGTGGAAATTGTCTGCTACATGTGAGCAAACAAATTTATAACAAGCGATCAGATACCACCACCATTTGCAACTCAGGAGCGCTATTATGCTGCAACATACAATCTTGCTATATATGTATGTAACCAAACGAATGTAATGAATCGTTACCGAGTAATTGGTCGATCGTCTCGGTGTGATAGCGCAGCCCCTTATTATACTGTTCCTCGGCATCTTCAAGATCGTGTAACAAACTGTTGATCACATCCTGCTTCACCTCCAAAAGATGTTCAAATGATGTCCACAGGTGCTAGAGAGGAAACACACCTCTTATTAAATCTTGAGTATTTCTAGCGAGGGCAGCCTCTATGGTCTACTGGTCAAAATTCCTGGTTACAGATCCAGTGTTGTGCTGACCACATGACACCCCATATCCACAAATGTTAGCATTATCACCGCTAACAGCAGCATCAATTAGGTCAGTATAACTCGATCATGGGCTCAAGCCATGGAGTTTCTACCAAGTGTTGATTCTGATATAACTATATTAGCTACAGTCCAATTTTATGGAAGAACTTTTTTGAAAATACACACACATATATTTATGGTTGTTATTATTGTTATTATTGTTATTATTGGTAGTATTGGTGGTATTGGTGGTGTTGGTGGTGGTGGTGGTAGTAGTATTATTAGTGGTAGTAGTAGTAGTAGTAGTATCAATTAGTATTAGTATTATTTTTGTTGTTTATGTTATTGTTATTATTATTATTATTGGTATTGGTATTGATAATACCAATCGAAAGTGATAGCTGCAGACCATACAACTTGAAATATGAATCATTATATTAGATTCTGTAACTTTTCTACCTGTCTCTCTATGAAAATTTAAATGTATTCTCC
This sequence comes from Timema poppense, assembly GCA_902141375.1. NCBI lineage: Eukaryota > Metazoa > Arthropoda > Insecta > Phasmatodea > Timematidae > Timema > Timema poppense. Next base: position 123,974 of record CABFOV010000472.1, read on the forward strand.
TTACATAAGGTCATAAAGTGTTAAATAAAAAATAGACTATACTTAATGTAATAAAGTAATTATATCCATACAAACTACAACAAATCTGTCAGTTTAATTAATGAAATCTAAAAGTAACATTGAAAAACATGTAAATATTTAGACTAAAAATTATTCTAGTTCCTAAATTGGTTATTTTTATTATAAGAAGGCATGTGTTCAAAATGAGTTTATTTCAATTAGCCTGTTAGAGGCGAATCAAATAGCCAAAGCTATTGTGTAAGCATTTAGTGAGGGATTACACCACACAAATATCATATTCTGAAAATTGAAAAATGACACCTGGAATATATTAGAGGCGGTCAAACGGGGAGGCACAGGGGGCACTGCCCCCCCTTGATAGAAGCAAGGAGGGGCAAAGCAAGGTTTTGCCCTTCCCCCTTCTGACATGTGCTCTATGGATTCCAGTGTGGCCTATACAAATTATGGAAAATCGAAAAAATATTTTATATTTCAATTGTTTTTATAAGGTCAATGGGGGTAATTGTGAATGTTGTTTATAATTTCTTAATTATAAATATTAGTGGAAGGAAAAATATATTTTTTTGAAAATGTTGTTAGTTTAATATCACTTGCGAAAATTTCAATCATTTATCTTCACTTTTTTATGTCAAGACTAGTTATAAAAAAGGCTCACAAAATAATTTTTCCTAGGTACAAAAAAAAAACTTCTACACATTGAACCCCAATTTCTGTAGTTTGTATTTAAATATAGGATGATCTGGCTTTACAAATTTATTTTATACCTTGTATTAGTCTCCTATTGTTGTTTAAATTACACGCTGACTCCTAGTTGGCTCGTGTGCCATGCAGAATGCTACAACGAAACTTTATCGCACCAAAATCATAGTGAATGAGCATGCACCAAGCAGTTGGTTACAGACTTCTCCGAGAGTGGTATCATTTTATTAGGTGTCATTGTGTGTTGGTTAACTTGGTTTTGAACATAAAGCGAATGGCAAACTATGACGTATATGTGAGAAGAGCTTCTGCTTGAGGAATTATAATTATTACCATATTATACTTTATTGAATTTACATTGACCCATAAAGTTTATCAGATTTTATTCACGTGTATGGGTTAATGTTTTTGAGACTGATTCAATTTACTTGATGTTCATTAGACACAAACCAACAAAAACCTTCAACGGCTGCAGTGGTTTGGTCGATAGCTTCAAATAATGTGTTGTATATTTAACTACATAACTTTCTGTCGGGCCAAGTTTTTAAAATTAATTGTTACGTTTATTAGCACATGGGCTATTAACGTCTTAATCTAATGGGATAGGGATGAAGACGGCAGTTAGGAGGAAGTGAACCCACGTTTGCGTGGAGGTGGTTGAGTGAAGATGGAAAAATCGCAGTGATAAATAACTTGTAGAAAACCACCCTCAGTTCACCCAGCTGAAATTTAAACCTCGACCTCCGTGTCAACGGTTGACAAATGATTGTGAGCCAACGATTCTACCCCTAGACCACTGCTGTGGTTGAGTAATTACTTAGGCTGATATGTTAGAACGGTTCTTATCATAGCCTAATAAAGTTATGTATTTAGGGCTAGCAGAGTGTTATTGGCAAAATTGTTTTTTATACTACAATTTTTGGGGGAAATTTTTGCGCCCCCCCCCCCATCTAAAACGTTCCTCCGCCACTGGCTTATATTAAATCAAAGAAATAGAATCTTATTTTTGTGTTTTATTACAAGAAGTGTTAGCAAAGATGCTATCCATAGAAATAGTTCTAATTAGACTGAGTGAGGTGTGTGGGTGAATGGTGAGGCAAGGGTAAGAGTGTTTTTATATCAATGGTGTTGTCTAAGATGAGCTTTATCCATTGAATGTAATCAATATCTCACCTCCAATTCTTGCCTTAGCTCCTGACTCTTAATACCGCGCAGAATCTGACGCCACTGTTGGTTAATCTTTGCCAAGTTCAGTCTTGTGAACGCTTCTTCCTTCTTCAGCTTGTTCTGTTAGTCAGAAAATGTCAGTATGTTATGATAGAACTCACTAAACTACAATATAAGTTGTAGGCCTATATCAAATGAATGTGTTAGTGCACACATTACCATCACAAATGAATTATTCATAAACACAGGAGACATCCTTAACATAAGCATAATAAAACATTAGAATACAGTACTACACTAGTGTATTAAACATGAGAAAAGTTTTTTTTAGCAGCACGTATCATTACCTGTTCAGGTTATATAAAAATCATCATCAACTGTTTACAGCCTGTGGCTGTGTCAGTTTAGTAAAATGCCTCCACCTTCCTCTATTCTTCTATCACTCTTCCTCGTATAATTTATTCCATTCTTATTCTCTCACTTGAACACTTTTTTGTTTTATCTTTCTTGGCCTCCCTTGCGCTCTTTTTCCTTCATACTTCATTTCCAACATTTTCTTCTGCATCCTCTCTTTTTCCATCCTAATTACATGCCCATACCATCTCAGTCTTGCTTCCTCTACTATTTCATGTACTCCCTGTACCCCCACTCTTTCCTGGATAACTTCATTCCTAATCTTGTTTCTCTTTGTGACAGCTAATATATTCCTCACAAACTTCATTCCCATGGCCTCCACTTTCCTAGTGCCTCTTACATTCAAGCATATACATGTACTAATTATACTAATGAGTCAGGGATGAAAAAGGTTGAATTTAGAGGCAGTGTACCCCTATTTGTGTGGAGGGAGAGTAGGAAACTATTTAGGAAAAACCACCTTCAGTACACTCTACTGGAATTTGAAACCTGATCTCCCTGTTATTGGCAGTCCATTCTTTTGTGAGAGTGTCACCAACACCAAAGAGGATCATTATAATACTAAAAGGCCCTCTTGAAGAAGTCTTCAAATTTATCAAGCTTAAGACTGATTATAAAAATAGTTTCAGTAAATAAAACAGAGAAAATATAATGTGAGGGAGAATGCATGATTAAGAGAAGGTTAGAAATAAAAATGAGTGAACAAAATAAATAGATAGGTTATTAATCGCACTACCCTCCAAAACTTGTCCCAGATCTTTAATATGTCAAAGGGTGATTCCTCCCTAGGGGCAGTGTAAATTGTGAACTGTGTTCTCCTTTTCATTGTAAGGACTATAGGCTTATTATATTTGTCATTTTTTAAATCTAGTTCCTATTTCTCTTTCCTCTACCTTCTTACATCTATAAAAAATAATAATACAAATGAAAATAGATGTAGGATAGTCAAAATTAACATAAAGTTACTAAATTTATCATATAACAATATATAAATCAACAAACATCTCTCTAAAGTAGCAAGTGCAAAATACATGGTTTTATGTATGTAGAGGTAATAATGTTTTACATTGCCAGTTTAGGTTCTTCCTATTTAACTATATGATTGTATATGTGCTATATGACAGCACAAATGTCATCGTACCTTCATAAATGTGGCGATGAGCTGCTGCTTCCGGCGGCGAGCTTCCTCTTCTATGGCAGCCCTGTGCTGCAGGTATCTGGCCTTTTCTTCCTCTGTCATGCGGGCCAGCTTGCTACCTTTACCCTTCTTCTTCGGTCCCATTATCCCGCGATAAAAATATCTGAATAAAAATAGTAGTGAAAAATACAACATTGTCCTACAGCATCATTGCCATCATGTGGGCCAGTTTTATGAAACTTTATTCTTCTACCTAAGACTCTGTGATCACCTGATGTATTGAATTTCGGACACACCAACATATCATTTAAAATAGGCATTTCTAATATCTAAATACAAATTAAGAATCAAATGATAAAAATAGTGTTATTTCTTTCTTTAAATTATTTAAACCTAAATTCAGAATTTAAAATTAGAGTTAGTATAAGCATCTTAGACGTCCTAATTTCTCAGATTTATAGAATACAGTATTATAGGGTTAAGATATTTACTTGTATATTCTATTATTTTAATATATAATATTTATTTTATATACTTAACTTCTTCAATTCGTTATTTTGGTAGGATCTTTTCTTATTTGATGTAACTTTACCCTATTTGTTGGTGTTTTTTCAAATTTGTTGATCAAAAGTTACCATGACAACCAGTTATACCAACATATTATAAAACAAAGTTTGTTTAATTTTTAAATTTGTGTTTTAGAAGAGAATTATGATCTGTGCTATAAAAATGTGTCTTACAATAGACCTAATACTAGTAGACTATGCATAATTGTATATATTACTTTTGTAGTCAGTGATTCTCACACGACAGGACTAAAATGACGTAACAAAGGTCCAAAAAAAATGTCTACACACATCTTACGTTATTAAAGACTATGTGGTAAGTAAAATGTAATTTTGTCTGATGTATTTTTTTTATTATTATACATACGGACCATTTATTAGCTAAAAGGGATCAAAGATGTGTACATTATTATAATTGTTTGAGTGGCTTACGAGTGATAACGAGGATAGCCGAAGATATACGGCTAAAAATTACTATCAAAGTTATTTTTGACATGGATTCAACAATGTTAAATCAATTATCGTTGTCATGGAGACAGACCCCTATTTAAAATTGGAGGAATTTTAATTTGTCCACAGCCTTGTTTTATTAGGATAACATCGAAGGATAAAACGTGAGTATATAAATTTTCTCATTGTAGATGTTTTTAAATAGATTCATTGAATTGAATAATTTAATTTATTGAAATATTTAGTTGAAAAAAAAATTGAATACCCACAGTGACTTAACAATATAAAAGCAAATTTAAATAAATAAAAACGTAAGTTACATGAATAAAAGTATGAAGAAAGCCTATAAATTTATTCCAAAAATTATATATATAAAATTTTAGTTTCTATATTTAACATGTCTTAGTTTATGAAATGAAAACATATCTGAACACAATCAAATGTATTGATACGTGATACAATAAGTATTTCAGTTCATCAGGTTACGACACAAAAACTAGCCTGGTTCATACATTTTGTAATAATCCTAAACCTACCACAGAGCTAGGCGTGTAATTAAATCCAGGACCTTAACTCACATCCTTGATTAAGTGTGCATGAAATTTTCCAGAATTTGGTTTCTAAATCTCCCTCTAACCGAGTGCTTGTATTTATTTAAAACTAATCTTATTTCCTCTTTAACATACAATCATCCACTATTATTATTAACTTTAAGGCCCACTAGCTACATTATTTGAGATGAATATTCAAATGTTCCAACAACTTAGCTCAGTTGACAGCACAGTATGTATGTTGAGTTAAGGGTTCAAAGTTTGATGCCCAGCATGGTGAAAAGACGTATCCTCGGTGTACTTGTAACTTATTCTTTAACAGTGATGAATTAACAGTCAGAACTAGATGCTGTGTATGTTCTAAAATTAAGTTAATTTATATGTGTTGTACTTAATCAGTTAAAAAAGTGCACATTAAATACCCATAATAAAATTAAAAAACAAAGTATTACAATATAATTACAGTAAGTTCTCCATCATGCACGACAAGATGTCATATAAACATAAGTTGAAGGAATCTGCTGTGGAGGATTCTAAGGTTACTGGTGTGGACCATCTTGACCTAGAGCTAGCCATTGAGACAGAGAGGATCCTCAATGTACTAGACAGGACTATCAGCAAGCTGGAGCTAGTGGTAAGAACATAATAATCTTAAAACTAATCTAGAGTTAGTGGTGAGGATATAATTATATCTTTTAAATTCCTGGGAGCACGGGGCTGTAGTGAAGCTTCGCCATTCAAGTCCATTCCCTGCCACACTTTCGAGTTCATTTTATGACTTTACAAGTTTCCTGCCATCTTCAAAGAGGTAGGCCCCTAAAGAATCCATGCTTTTTAATATATTCTCACTTATTATATAACATCAAAAAAACTGTTAAAATTTAAACTGCTAATTTATTTTACCATCATGTTAATGCAACTTATATTTATAAACTAAATTGTATTTATATTTTATTTTTATTTCCAGGTGTGTGTCCCCGCGTTATTGGAAAATGAGGCCCAACTGTTGCGCCCGCTCTTGACACCAGAAGAACTCTCCTTTGTAATTACCTCATGTGAGCGGTATCCTAACACCACGAGGCCACAAACACGCCAGTCCACTGCAAACCTGTTATGGTCGGATGGCAGCAGGAGCAAGGAGAAAGAAACTGTGCCTTCTGACAGAAAGTTCACCTGGAGGAGCTCTTACTTCACCGAAAAGACCGACAAAGCCTCGGCGCGTGTCGTTGAGGCCAGGGAGGACTCTAACATTTGTAGCGTTGTCAGGATGCTATACAACAAGCCATCTGTCAGGACATTAGCGAGAGAGAACTTACTAGACAAGGTAGAGTGTCCATCCTCCATATGTAATAATGTAATGTCCATGTTTGGATGTCTCTCCAATTATAGCTTTTGAACTAATCAATCCGTTTCAAACTATCTTCGGTGGTCACATGGTCTAAGGCGCTACTCTTACAATTGATTATTACTAAACTGCCAACTACAGGGAGATCATGGTTTGATTCCTGTTGGGTCTACTGGGGGTAGTTTTCCCTGAATGGTTTACCCCCCTCTCTCCACACAAATGCAGGTACACTTCCTCATACCTCAATCACTAGGGTAATTAGTACATTAGTGTATTACTCAAATGGGTAGTAAGATGCAGTGCAAAAACTACTATTTTCAAATATGATTTCTTTTTAAATCCTGTCTTACTACCTGGTAAGGTTATAAGCATATCTACTAAATATACCATTGGGTTAGGAATCAAGAAGGTAGAATAAGAGGAAGTGTAGCCATATTTCTGTGGAGAAATGTGGAAAATCATTTAGGAAAAACGGCACCTACTACACCAGTCCAGGGTTCGAACGACAATCTCTCCCTCATTAGCATTCCAGCCTCTTGGGAGTGTTACGCTTTAGACCATGCAACCACCAGAGCAGGTGCAAATATAAACTTGAGACACACATAGGCCCTCCCTTACGTAACTTCTCCAAAGATTATTGTTTGTTATCTTATTTTGGTATGTGTATTCAAGTTCAGAGGTGTCCCTCTTATAATGCAATTTTGACCAGGTTTGACTAAAAAGAGTTATTTAAATCACATTTTTGCATACAATTGCTTAATAATTCATCATGTCTCAATTTTAAATTTACTTTGTGTAAACCATTCTTAAATATTTCAGAATATAACCGCTTTTTTTATTTATTTTTAGTTTCAGGAAGTTTTTATTTGTTTTTACTAACCTATTTTTTATAAACTTACACATAATAACTTAGTAAATATACCAGTGTAAAAGGACAACATTTCTAAGAATACACAGGATATATTAATCTGGATTTAAAAATGTGCTTTACTATATGTCTGCGTGGGTAGGCCCTATGCGTAGCTGTATTTGTACCATCTCATTGGTATAATTGAACAAATTGGATCAATTTTTAATACATGTTATATTTCTCTATAATTATTTACCATTTCCTTTTTTAGGAAGTTGTGTTGCATGTTTCACAATTCCTCCTGATGAGTTCTGATAGAATGAAATCTAGGTCGCGTGTAAGCAATGTAAAGTGTGAACTATGTTCCTCTTTGTTCAGTGGCAGCAATGTAAAGTGTGAACTATGTTCCTCTTTGTTCAGTGGCAGCAGTATAAAGTATTAACTGTGTTCCTACTTTTTTCAGTGCCAGCAATGTAAAGTATTAACCATGTTCCTCTTGTTCAGTGGGAGAAGTGTAAATTTTTTAATCTATTTTTCTTTTTTTCAGTGACAGCAATGAAAACTATGAACTATGTTCCTCTTTGTTCAGCGCCAGCAATGAAAACTATGAACTATGTTCCTCTTTGTTTAGTGCAAGCAATGTAAAGTATTAACTGTGTTCCTCTTTTTTCAGTGCCAGCAATGAAAACTATGAACTGTGTTCCTCTTTGTTTAGTGCAAGCAATGTAAAGTATGAACTATGTTATTCTTTTCAATGCAATAGCCCTATTGCATTTATTCTCTTTAATTAGTTTCTATTCACCTTTTCTGGACATACTTCCAACAATAAGATATACATATATATATATATATATCTTATTGTTGTGTTATTAATGTTTTATATATATATATAAATTTTTTAATAAAGTTCCTCCGAATAGATCTCGAATCCAGCAGCAAGTTTCCTGGACTATATGCGCCAGTTGCGCACATGTTTGGTGGAGCGTTTGGCCGTGTCCCCTGCTCAGGAGCGTGCTAGAGAGCAGGAGTTAAGACGTGTATGGCGTAGGAATGAGCGTGCCAAGGCAGACATAGAGTTGCTCAGAGCGCGACTAGAGACTCAGAGGAGGGACATCAGCATGCAACTCATTGCCAAGAACATGCTGATAAACAAACACGAGGCCAAGATAGAACGTCTCAGCAAGAAGAATAAGGATGACATTCGTAAGAGAGTGTGAGTGCAGGGGGCATGTCCTAAAAAAATACACATGTACATACCCTAGAGCAGTGGTTCCTTGCTAGATCATCAAATTTACAACCCTCTCCTCCCCAACATAATTTTTTTTATAAAATGCCCACACCCACATTTCCCAATATTATTCAAGACAAATATAAAAAAATATTTAAAAAATCTTGTTTTCTAATCACTTCTTTATACAAAAACCAATGTAATACTGGCAGTGTAACGGTACAAATAAATTGACTGAAAATTAATGTGATAGTTGATAGAATTTTGTTTTTATTAGTTTTGAATATTGGGGCTTTCAACTGGTAGGCAGTGTTGCCAATATCCCAAGAAAAAATTATCTTACTTCAGAAAATGAATTGAATTTTTTTTTCCAATTCTTAGCTGATTTTAACGTAATTTCTAAATTGTTCCACGCCCTCCTTGGAAAGTGCTTCGTGCCTCTCCAGGGGGTCCTGCCCCCCTCCTCCCAGGTTGAGAACCACTGCCCTAGAGAATATTCAACATTCATAAAAAATAATGACAACATTTGTTTGCAAATCTCTAATTGAAATTTGTTATTATTTAATATGTGCTATATTTGAAAGAAGTTAACTACGGGAAAGATGGACATAAAAGGAAACAAACACAATATTACTATTCTAGTGAAAAGAAGAACACGGTACACAATTTACACTGCCGCCAATAATCAATGAGGTAATGGCTGCCTCTTGAAGAAAATTGATCATTACCGCACAATCTCTAAACTGGGTTTCATTTTATCAGAACTCTTCAGGAGAGAGTGTGAAACACAACTTCCTAAAAGAGGAAACCATAAACACAAAAGGGAGATAAAGAAAATTGGTGAATAATGATAGGACACCTATATAGGAACATGTAAAAGGAAAACATAAAAAACAAACATAGAAAAGAAACAGTGGTTGTAAATATATAAAATATCTCTCTAAGAAAAACGTCGTGTAGCTTTTCTGTACCTTCTTCCAAATATAACACAATGTACCTCAAAAAGTGTTAAGATATTTTCCTAAAAAATATATTTTTTTATCTAATATATAATTTATAATAATTAAATTATTTAAAACGTGTTGTATGTTTACAATTAGACCTAAAATATAATTTTGAATTAACTATTTTTGTGTTTTTTAGTAGTTTATATTGCTTGATGCTCTATTTTTAGTTAACAAATTTTTGCATCCAATTATTTCTTATAAGATTTAACTATTAAATTTAATTTGAATCCTTTTATATAAATAAAGTAATTTTTATGATTCTATAATCAGTGTGTCACAACATAACAATGTTTCAATCAAATTTGATTCACATAAAAATCTGTAATGTATCAATGATGGCATCTGCAACGGAAACATGGGTAATGTCTGAATAGAAGCAGAATTCAAGCCTTAAGAAGTACTATAGGAGTGACAAGAATGGATAGGGGGAGAGGTATAGTTGAGAGTCAGTGCAGGATAGGATAAAGAAGGCACGATTATGGTGGTACATTCATGTAAGTAGACTGGAGGGAAGATACCAAAGAAGGTGCTGGATATTGAAGTGGGGGGCAGTAGGACAAGAGGAATACCAAGAGACATGTGGTTGAAGGAAGTGCAGAGAAATGAGGAGAAGACTGGTTCATTGTGGAGGAGAGAGGATACATTGGAGAGGATTATGTTTCAAACAGACTGGGCCAGTGGATGAAATCTGTTCATGATGATGATGATTGTAAAATAAAATTAATCTGTTAAGTTATATACAGTTAAAATTTTATTTTAAAATATATCTTAGTACACTTTTGAGTGTAAACCTTTTTTATATGTTATTTAAAAATCAATATAACATTTTTGTATTATACATGATTATTGTTTATTGTTTGTTAAAGTTCAGGGTTAACAAACTTGTTGAAATAATTCCCTTATTTACAATTTGTTAATGTTAACACAGTAATGAGTCGGAACGAAGCATGATCTCCTCCTGGAGGAACAGCGAGTTCAGACAGGAAATGCTGCGCGCTGATGTCGAGGCCTCCAATGATAGGCTGGAGGCCATGTTGGTTGAACATCTGGCACAGGAGAAAGAATTGAGGGGAAGAAGGTATTTCATAAATGATGTGAAAGTACCAATTCATTGAACTCAAAAACTAGACTCAATTAAATAATACACTTAATCTCACAGAGACACGCCTACCTAAAAGTAATACTAAATAGATGCAATGGAAAAGCCAAGTAGTAAATCTATAGTTCACATTTAAGGTGGCCGCCTTGGTCATTGAGAACATATCAATTGCTGTGAGGCTACAAGGCTTTAAATACAATGGTTTGTACTGTTTTCCATAACTACTACTCTACTGTAAGCTTATACTCCTTTTCATTCTTCACCTACAACCATTCTTTGTCATGTCAGTAAGAAAGAGGGGAAAGAAAACTACAAAACTTCTTAATATCTCAGGGTAAAGAGGAAAAATATACAGTTAAAATTTTATTTTAAAATATATCTTAGTACACTTTTGAGTGTAAACCTTTTTTATATGTTATTTAAAAATCAATATAACATTTTTGTATTATACATGATTATTGTTTATTGTTTGTTAAAGTTCAGGGTTAACAAACTTGTTGAAATAATTCCCTTATTTACAATTTGTTAATGTTAACACAGTAATGAGTCGGAACGAAGCATGATCTCCTCCTGGAGGAACAGCGAGTTCAGACAGGAAATGCTGCGCGCTGATGTCGAGGCCTCCAATGATAGGCTGGAGGCCATGTTGGTTGAACATCTGGCACAGGAGAAAGAATTGAGGGGAAGAAGGTATTTCATAAATGATGTGAAAGTACCAATTCATTGAACTCAAAAACTAGACTCAATTAAATAATACACTTAATCTCACAGAGACACGCCTACCTAAAAGTAATACTAAATAGATGCAATGGAAAAGCCAAGTAGTAAATCTATAGTTCACATTTAAGGTGGCCGCCTTGGTCATTGAGAACATATCAATTGCTGTGAGGCTACAAGGCTTTAAATACAATGGTTTGTACTGTTTTCCATAACTACTACTCTACTGTAAGCTTATACTCCTTTTCATTCTTCACCTACAACCATTCTTTGTCATGTCAGTAAGAAAGAGGGGAAAGAAAACTACAAAACTTCTTAATATCTCAGGGTAAAGAGGAAATTTCGCTGGTAGTACTCATATATTAAAAAAAATACTGTATTTGTTAGAGGGGGGCTAAATTTAGAGCCTCTTTTCATCAAGCCTAGTCTCATATCTCTGTAAATATGGTTAAAAAGTCATTTAAAATTAGCTAATGTCACATTTTCACATGTTTTGTTCTCTTAGTAAAATTTTAAATATAGGGTTTTGGGGTAAAAAGAACCATCTTTCGACTTATTTTGGTGTGAACCATATTTTGAAATAATGCATCATAGAATTAAATATTGCGTTAGAGCTTAACATCTGCACTACAATTTCTCGCTTGCAACTTAAAACAACTTTAAATAATTTAAAACAATATATTGAAATAACTATCATGTACATTCCTCTTGTTAGATTTAAATTAACATTTCCTTGATTTATTTTGGGTTCCGTTTTCGTCATTTGTTTTTCTTTGCTTTGTCACTTTATATAAATTTCGTCTCCTGCCCAAAGAATGACGGGAAAATGAGTAAATCAGATCCAAGAATTATTGTTTTACATTTCATCGATTTGTGTTTACAAACTGACATGCAGTGTGAGAAACGTGCTGCCGAGGCCATTATTTGGCCCCTTCACAACATGAGAAACGTCAGACACAAAGTTACATTATTGCAACTGTAATTCTCTCTGATGGTCCAACATACCCGACTTGAATGTTACTCAATGCCATCACTTCACTGAATACATTCCTTTATAACGTACAGTTTGCCTTAAAATTAGTGACTCATCATTTAAAAGTAATTTACCCAAGAAAGACATCAAAATAATGTCATGATAAAAAAAAACATGCTAAATATGTAACTACATGTAAAGTCTTCGAAAAGAAGTCAAATTAAAACTGAAAATAGTCCCAAATAACCTGATTGGCCTACATTTCACTTTTCATATTCTAACTTGCAGGATTGAAATATGAAAGTACATAAAAATCTAGATTCTACTTGTTACCAACGCCATGTTGTAACCTGTCATGGTAAATGGAGTTTAAGTTTGTTGCTTTAGGGTGACCACACGTCAGAGGCAGACAATTTGATCAGTATAAATGTTCACTATAAATTCAAATGGGGCTCCGCACACGACAAACTAAAAAGACAGACCTACCAGAAATATGTGGGATGTACCATCTTTCAACAAACTTCATACAGATTTGATTGATGGTGCCTGTTTGCTGTGATCTGTGAATCCTGTATTCTAATGTGCACATAGCTAGCTCCTCGTGGTGTGTAAACGGTCAGTGTAGAGAGCCCAGGGCGCCTTCTTTCTTACTTTCAAAATTCAAAGCTTTTGCTCTAAAGATTGTGATAAGGAAATGCACCAATACTGAATCTTCTACGGCACATGTCCAAATACCACCATAACCACTAACAAATTGACGGCGCGGTTAGTTGCATATGTTGTCGCTAGTTGTCTGACAGACTGTCATGTGCAGTGTTCTGCCACAAACTATGTCATGTGCGGTTTCCCTTATAGAAAAACTCTACAGCTGTTTTGTTCCAACCAGAGCAGTTGAAATCCATTGGAAATGTTCAAGGTTCAAAGCGGAGACTCAGTTGGAAAGTTGGCTCCACAAGTACGACACAGACATTGGGGAGAGACAGGCAGAGATTGAGGAAATAGCGGCTGAATACGAGGAGGAACAGCAGCAGATGAACACATTGAAGGTGATACCTTCTGTGCATGTATTTATAGGAAATCGATGCCGATAGTTTAATAACAAGGTGGCCTAGTGGTGATATATTACAATTAGATGTGGGTAGAATCCAAATCTCTAATCTGAATCTTTGAAAAAATGATGAACATAAGAGGAAATATAAAAAATAGATTTTTGTAAAACATTATTAATAAATTAGTAAGGAACGAATTGTACTAAATTTAGGAGAATTCAACTTTAAATGCGTTGATCAACGCATTTAAAGTTGAATTCTCCTAAATTTAATAAAAAATAGAATTATAATCTATTCATCCATTCAGTTAAGTGTCTAGTTGTTAAGTTGTTAAGTTCATCCTATAATTATAATTGGTTCAGAACCATCAATGAGTAGTATTAAGAGACCTATAACAAATAATGTCATGGATTTTTCTTTTATCACCACAGCTTACTACCTTTTCGGATTATACGCACGTTTACTAATTATGATAAAGTGTTAGCAATAAGGAAGGTTGAATTTAGGAGCTGTGTAACCTGAGTTTGCATGGAGGAAGAGTGTAAAACCATTTAGGAAAAACCTCTTTATTTCACATGACCAAGATTCAAATCCCAATCGTCCTGTCTTCAGTTGTACAGTCTATTGCAGTTTTTTTTTTTTT
>CABFOV010000472.1:138155-194212 GCA_902141375.1 Timema poppense
ACAACCATTTGATGGCAGAGAAAGCAGCTGAGGAAAAAAGAGAATTGGACGATAAACTTTTTATCATCATCTGCAACCGTTCCGCTCGGCGAATCCAGCGTTGCTGGCGTGCGTACAAGCTCAAAAAGGCTATCCGGAAAAAGGGCAAACGCAAGAAAGGCAAAGGCGGCAGTGGCACAAAGAAGAGTAAACGCAAGTCTTCTTAGCAAGTGAAAAATAAAAATAAAAAAACTCAATAAATTGTACACGTGGTTATGGCAATATAATGTTTACTGTAATGTAGCATGATGTTTTATAAAAATAAACTTTGCATATAAAATACCAAATAACATTTTGTATATTACTATAAGTAGTACTCAAGAGATTTTAAAATTAAACAAGTTTAATGTAAAATATATAATTTCAAAAAATAAATAAAAATACATAGTTTACTTTATTAATATATAATGTTAAATCAAGCATGTCAATATATATATATAATTAACGAGACCTATGGAAAATATAAACTTATATCAATCTAAACAATAATGTTTAAAAAACAATTTTGAATATTTTTTAACAAATAATATATTGCACAACAATTTAGATAACATAATCAAAACAGAAAAAATAGAAAAGTATTCAAACAATTTTGCATAAAAACTGCTTTTTTTTAACTTGAACAATAAATATCTTAGTAAATTTGTAAACAAAATAACTAAGTTAAAATCATACCTAGCATGTTACAATTACATCAATACCTACTATTGCTTTGAGGGTAGTTTTCAGAACTGCTTCAAGGTCAACTAGGTGTGTCTTTAGTTTTCCCCATTTTGTAGGAGTTCAGAGGTCAGCAAGGTTCTAGGGACCCACTTTTTGTAAGGTGGACCCCCCCACACTTAAAAACCATGAGGATAAAATTGTGTGCAATACAAATTCTCAAGCTGCCCACGAGTGTATTAAAGAAGCCAGCACAAATTATAATCAACAGAAAATAAGTAAAGTTGTATGTTTAAAAAACCAGACAATACAAATTTATATAAAAAAATTAAACAACCTTTTTATATATATGTTTTAAAAAAAGCCTTTAACACTTGAACAAAGATTAGTGTGAATAGTCAGCAGAGGTTAAGATCCAGTGGAATTTTAAAATCCTGGATCCACTATTTTACAAATCTAAATCTTTATTTTACCTGTAGTTCCTGAATTTTATAAAAATTAATCAACACAAGAGAAAAGTGAAAATATAAATAATAACTTATTGTTAAAATATTTTGTTATAATGCATCCAGTATAACATTCACAAATTCAGTTAAGTGTTAACAACCAGGCCCCAGACCAGTAATTTAAGTTATAATTTATGTCTGTAAAAAAATCTCTTAATACTTTTAAGGATTTGTATAGTGATAAAAACAGTTTTTAAAGAAGTTTGTCCAAACATGAATGACAAGCTTAGTTAGTTTTTTGCAAGGGTTTATAAATATTTTTTTTAAATTCATCCATTAAGAAAGTAAATGAATGACTAGGTGTGAAAATATAATACAATTAAATGAAATAGTCTTCTTATAAATTGCTAAAAATTATATTGCCTTAAGGATGTCTCTTGTTTATAGCCCATGGTTTTCCATGCCATTAATACCGTTAGGCCTTCTTCACTTCATGGTTGTTATCACACAAATTTAAATTTAGTATAAGGTGTATAAGTTTTGTTTTATGGTCAGACAAACAGAAACGAGGGACTAGATTCCTAGTCGAGCTTGAACAACTCTTAAAACTACACTAGCTTGAATTTAATACTCTCATACCCGCACTAAATACTCTCTCATTCTCTTCCTTTATATTTATAATTTATATCAGTATGATATCAGTATTAAATATATATATATATATATAGATCAACAAAACCTTATTACTAATACAAAACAATAAGAGTATATAACATCCTTATCACATATCTTGCAGTAGATATATATATATATATATCTCTTACAGTGGATATATATCTCTTACAGTATATATATATATATATCTATTACAAATTCAATTGAGTGAAATATATCAACCTGAATGCAGAGATCAATCCCAGGAGCCTTTTTCTTTGAGTTTCGATGATCTACTTTCAAAGATAAGTTCAATTCAAGTGTAAGTTGTAATTTTTCACTTAAATGAATAAGATTCGAGTATCAGGCCTATCCCAATGATAACATCCCTATTTCAAATAATTATACATTTTAATTAATGATGATATTAGAATTTAGGGGAATGCAAAGACCACTTTTAGATTCAAAGTGAAATTAAATTGGATATGTGAAATATTCACTAAGCCAAATCAAAGTTTGAATATTTTATAAATATTGCTTTATGTTGCCAAAAGTATTACATTGTGTATAAATATTATATGAAAGTGATAAGTTCTGTTATTATTAAAATATGTTTTTTAATTACAACAAATATTTTACATGTATACTTCATAAACCCTGGAAGGTGGCAATCTTCTTGACAAATTACAATAAAGTGTAACTTACAGGTATAAGATAAGGCTATAGCTAGGGGTCTGTGAGCTCAAGTGTTTTCATTCAAATCAATCTCGAGTAAGTTTTACATGAAGCTCCTCATGTATCAAGCCGAGCTTGGATTGAATAAATATGTAAATTTAAAAATTAATTATATAAATTTAAAAAAACGTGTTCAAGTTATTTAAAAATATCTTTTTAGTTAAATCAGACTTTTATACTAAAATAAAGTTTAGAGATGAAGGTTTTTTTTGCTGTGAAGATTTAAGCAATCTTAGAAAAAATATTTCTTGTCCAATTGTAATGCAGCTGTTCATTTAGTGCTGGCTTCTTACAAGAGAGAGAGAAATTAGAGCATTAATGAGGTAAAGTTGTAGATAGTACACTTTTGTATTTAGGTGCACTGTAAGCCTTGCAAACTCTTCCTTTCTCAACAAAACTAGTTTACTCAATGGTTGACCTTGACAATTCAATGGCTATCTGCTTACAAAACCCTTTTTTGTTAGGTTACTCCCTCTCCCCTTTCTCCAAACTACATGGTAGAAAACATACCCCAACAAGTAGAAAGAAGAGTAAACACTGAATGAGCCATTTTTTTTTATCAAACACACAATGCAAGGCAAAGATATAAACTTTATCAAGGAGCTCTGAAATCACAGTCCATAAATTGTTTGAGTCTAGCTGAGTATCTATTTAAACCTAGGCCTGAAGCTCAAAATCATAGTTTTCTGAGAGCCCTAACCAAAACTTAATCCATCAAGTTAAGACTGCCACCTTTCAGGATAAACAGAGTATACATTAACAGAAAATAAAAATATTGAGCATATACACATATAAACACACCAAAAAAAGTGCTTTGCACACGGCACACGCCTGGCATATATATACTTTGTCCATGATAGGAGTGTAGGTGACATCTAACAAAAGTTACCAGATCTACTCTAATATATCCATTCGCCAAACCATATGACCTACAAGACCATATGTAGAGTAATTGTTTATTTTGGGGGTCAAAACTTTCACAACAATTTGTTTATAATCATATTTTTCTTTTACCAGTTTTTACATTATTTAACCACAAACTTATGAAAATAGTCATTTGGATTCTCTTTTTTTGGCGTCTGTGGTTCACTTGAAAATGTTTTACAAATGATAGCTTCTTAAAGGCTGCATTCTCTTCACAAACTAAGACGGCAAACCAGGCAAATTGAGAGCAGATGTTATACAAATTGTATTCAGCTGTGTTCGTTTGCATGTGTTTACAAAATAAAAACTTTTATTTGAAACTAATATTTATAGTAGTTCTTTCTCTAGGTTATTAAAAACATCTATTTATTTAGGTCATAAGTTATAAGACGATAAAAGTGTAAATATAATATTTTTTTAATCGACTATGTATTATAATACATCATGTTCTGACAACTGCGCATTAAAAAACTAATTTTATTAATATATTTTATTCTTTAAATAAGTTACAGAAAAACCAATTATAAAGTAATCTTTGGAGAAGTATTATTAGGGGCATTTATTAACACTTTTGAATGATAATATAGAATTAATAAGAAAATAAACATATAAAAGGGAACAAACACAATATGGTTTTTAGAGTTAAAAGAACACAAGGGTAACATTAATGACTTTCGCCAATGTTTACAAAAAAGAAACTTCCGCTAGCCACCACTTACCTACACTCTTACCTTAATTAGACTTTAAAAACGACAAAGAAGAGTGATAATGATGCTCAAGATAAGTCCAACTCTAGTATTTGTCCCATAGATTTTTTTTTCTGTACTTTTTATTGCCTTTAGTTAAATACCTTGGCTCCCCCTTCTAATTAATATTTGAATATATATTTTACTTCCCAAAATAAAATTCAAATGCTCCCATTTGACGTTTAGCATGACTTAGAATGATGCAAAAGAATGAATGACCTTATTTAACAAATCTCCTAATGTTTTGATTGTTCAGTCAATTAAAATGAGTATGGCACTTAGTTATAGGGGTGTGCGAAG
Source organism: Timema poppense (assembly GCA_902141375.1). Classification (NCBI taxonomy): domain Eukaryota; kingdom Metazoa; phylum Arthropoda; class Insecta; order Phasmatodea; family Timematidae; genus Timema; species Timema poppense. The sequence continues at coordinate 142,660 of CABFOV010000472.1, forward strand.
CTATGACTCAGCTTCGAAACTTTGAAACAAATGTCAGCTTCGACTTCGCTTTGAAAATAATTTCGGCTTTGAAGCTTCGTCAATAAAATATTGACAGCTAAAATACTCGATTTATGGTCAATTATTGACATTTATCTTACTAATATTATAAATGCGAAAGTTTTGTGTGTTTGGATGTTTGTTACTCAATCAAGCCAAAACTGCTAAACTGATTTGAATGAAACTTTGTATGTTGGTATAGTATGTCCTGGAATAACACATAGGACTATTCCCAACCTTTGATTTTACATTATTTTATAATACTGATGTTTAAACTTTTGTAATCATTAATTTTACAATACTAATATTTAAACGTTTCGTTTACAAGATATATTATATAATATCATATATAACATTTTGTAGTAAAATAAATATATATTGATTAAGTTATCAATTATTGTGGGCGAAGCCGCGATGGGTAAAAGCTAGTATATAATATAAAACAATATTTATTTGGAGAAAAACCCAAGTAATTGAAGTGTAAGTTGTAATATAACGTGATTCATTAGATTAAAATGAAATATTAGTAACAATAAGTACATTAAAACATTTTCTAAATAATTTCATTACATAAAGTTTAATAAACAACAGTATAATATATTTCTCTAGTGTAAAAAAACTAACCAAAAAATAATTGGCTTCGAGAATATTTCATATATTCGAATTGAAAAAGTGGACTTCGCACACCCCTACTTAATGAAAACTTAAAAGTGCTAATGCACGTCATCTAGTTCAGTTTACATCTTGGCATGGGAATGTTATGTATGATATAATATATAGTTGATTGTGAGAATATAATTAGGTGTGACATGCTAACACCCCTAATAAGTACATAAAAAATATACAAATTAAAACAATTACATATTAAATCCAATGTAAAAAAATCGAGCTTACACATTATGTTTGAAGTCAGAGAACATTATACCCTTAGTCAAATTCATCATGTACTTCTAACAACAAAACACATTTTAAGAATAATATGTGGCCCTATTTGAACTATTGCCTAGTTGCTTGGAAATATATAAGACAACATAGAAACAATGTACAATAATATAAAGTGATAGTGAAGGAAGCCTACATAAGAACAAACACACTTCCTCTTAATTTATTCTTACACTTATCACTTTTTATACTTCTTCACACTTACACATTCTTTTAATTTTCAGAATTATTCCTTTTTCATACCAAGAGAAACAATAAAACACAAAGAAAGAAATGATCTTTCAGGTTGGCTTCCTTCACCATCACTTACTTTACATTATTGTACAGTGTTTCTACACTGTCTTTTTATACATGTGGAACTATATAAAACTTATATCCAGTAGAAAATGTAGTTTTAAAATTTGCATTTATTTTATACAATACTATCATGATTGTTATAAGGCACTTTATCAGCCTTAATTTGATAAAAAAAATATTCTTAACCTAAAAGGCACGATTTGTTTAGTTTCCAAGAACAATAATCTAGTATAAAAATAAAACTATTCGATGAAAACTTAACCTATACTTGTAGATTAGCATTCTAAAAGTAAGAATAACAGAATACCTTAAAAAAGTATTTAATAAAATGTTAAAAAGTTGTATAAAAATGGAACTTAAAATGAAGCAATGATATTCTCAGTTACGTTGAGCATTTGCAGTGGCATCAAGTGAAACCAACATGTCTTGTGCTTTTTAACTTTTTTTTTTCCTGACTGCGTACAGTCCAATTTTCATACATCATCAACAGCAAGTGTTTCCAACCTGTGGCCGGTCAGTTTAGTAAAATACCTCTATCTCCCTCTTTAATTCAACCATTCTTCTCCTCTTACTTGCACATTTTCTGTTTCTGATCTGCACATGTTCTCCCATTTTTATCTTGGCTTCCCTTGCGGGGTTTTTCCTACATACTTCATCTCCATCATTCTCTTTGGCATTCTCTCCTTTTCTATCCTAATTACATGTCCATACCATCTCAGTCTTGCTTTCTCTAGTACTCCCTGAACCTTAGTACAATTTTCATAATAAGAGCTGTATCCGACAGTTAAAAAAGCTACTAGATCTACTTTAACATATGACATCAAGTCATGTGACCTAGAGCTGTTCCTTTTGATAGATATTATCAGTATATTTTATATAATAACAATAGAAATACCCAATATACTGAAATGTTTACTATGTTTGTATTTTCTAAAAGGCCCTTCCTATGAAAATTGTATTGTACCAGTCTACAGTCTCACATAAGAATGCATGGATCATTTGAATGGTTTCTGTCTAAGGCAAACATTTCAGAAGATTTGGAAGGAAAGAGGAAGAAGATGGACGCATTTAACTAAACTGATCCAGCCACAGGCCGGAATCACATGACACTCACTGAAATTGAAATGTGTGTTTGAAAGAGAAAAGTCCAGTTTGTTTGAAAAAAATTCCCTATTACTGTATTTAAAATTAGTCCTTTCAAGGAGTATTAATATTGAGTGCTTTAATCACTGGTTAACTTAATCGATATAATTAAGAAAACAACTTAAAACTTCAAATATGTTAGAGGATCGAAAGAACCCACACCAAACAATAAACTCCTATTTGCTATGGAACGGTTATGGGTTTGATTTAAGGGGAAGAAAGGGCCATTGCGATCTTAACTTAGTTGGAGAAACAGTAATTGCATTAGTTAAATATTTGTTTTAAGACTTTTGCAGATGGTGTTTGGTGTTTTTATTAAGATTGGTTATGGACTCAAGCTGTGTTAAGGTGATTGTCTCTAATATTTCGACTACAGCTACAACAGATAGTTTCATCGCATAAGGTGACAATATACAAAAGCAATTGCATCAACGCAACTCAAACTCAGAATTAGTTTTAGGCAAGGGTGTGAGAAGTCAAATATTCTCTTCAAAGCAAAATCAACTTGAGTACCGGTAATATGAAAAAATCCCGAAGTCAAATCAAAGGGATTTTTAAATCATAAAATTTTTTAAATGTTTAATGTTGGAAAACAGTTATAATTTGCATAACTATATAGCTTTAGGCATTAAATAACATTTATAAAATGTTATTGCAAAGATGATTAACATTATTCATCCTAAACTGATAAATTAAGTTACTATCACAAAATGATATTTAATTATTTAATATAATTGTCATATCAACATTAATTTGTGATGTGCATAAGTACAAAATATTGAACATAAATGTATATTTTAACTTTAAATAATTTTATTGACAAAGCTTTGTAACGGTCAAATCTGAAATTTTATTTTCAAATCGAAAACGATACTGAAAAATATCTGAAGCAAAGTTAAATTTTTTAAGCTTCACACACCCTTAGTTTTAATTATATGTTTTTTTTTCATAATTCATTACATAAATGTGCTAAGCTAAACTACAAAACTTAACTCCTTCAAATTAATTATTTCTGAGATTTCCTCCTTTGAAATTCGGGTGTCGCCTGTGAAGTTCGAGAGCCAGATGTGTCGACTTATTTGTTACAGCCTAGTTCTATTTGTCATCACTGGTCCTACGCAGACTGTTGTAGCGTGTCTGTAGCGATGCTGGCCGTTCCTTCGTGGACGGCATGAAGGAGAGAGCTCGTCGCACTCTGTCTGGCTCGCGCACCTGTGGCTCCATCACCTGCACAAAGTTTTTTTTTAGCATCGCATATCAATAGCTGTTTGGGTTATACATATACAGGGTGCATACTCAGTTAGAGGAACAAAACTTCGTAACATTTTGGTGACTTTTTTGACCACAAAATACCTTCGGGGGCGTATAGCCCAAACCGTCAGTATGACGCGGTGCAAAAAAATTCCTTCGGTAAACGGTCAAACATTATATTGTACATCGAGCCTAGATATTATAATAAAAAACACCTTGAAGTAGGGCAGAGGCTAGTTCCAAATGCTTCTTACCTTTTCCATGAATTTTCACTCCATTCAACCAACCCACTCAGGCTTAATAAAATTTCGATTTATAAAATGTACAATAAGCCTTATACTGGTCATCTTCAACAGGGCGCAACCACTTTGAGTATTTATTTTCTGCAACAGTCAGCCAAAACTCTTTGAACGAACATTTACCAGGCATCTTTTAACAGATTAGCCTAAACTTCACACATAAAATCTTTGAATGCCCCCCAAAAAAATTATGGATTTTTTTCGCAACACACGATTAAAAAATAATTTAGGCCTAATATTTTATGTGCCCATTAGACAACGAAAATCATTTTAAAAATTGGTAAATTTCAACTGTTTTGAATGAATGGTCGTTAAAATTAAATGAATTACGTCAAGGATTAAATATTAACACTAATAATATTATTTTATATTTTATAAAAAAAATACGCCATATTTCACTGCGAAAACTATTGCTATTTGCTGTCAACGTTAATTTGAAATTATTATATACATTTTACACCGCCTTCAAATTGCAGTCGGATCACTGAAAGCGTAAAAAATTGAATATTGCTGCCAACATCTTGATCCAGATCCACAACACAGATGAATGCCCGGTTTCTGTAGAAAATGTCCTGGTATTTTCCCATACCATCTACAAAACCTGAATTACAATTCATTCTCTCAAAAACCATTATTTGTAGACACACACACCCCACGAGACAAGTAGCACGCCAAATTAATATTTAATACAAGATGGTGAAAGTTAACCTTGTCATTGGAATCACAAACAAAACCATCAGGAAACTTCCTACTGGCACGTGCCATCACGTGTAGTGGATAGCGTTATCTTTGAAGCATTCGCGTTGTTACGATGTGTGGGAAATTCAAACTAAAATTATTTTCGTGACTTTATGACCAAAATATTAAAAATTCGTGACTTCGTCCCCCGCCCCAATTAGTGACTTTTGTGACCCAGAAGACACCCTGATATATGTACTAGGTATGCTAATGTATTAGATGGGAGAAAGGTTGAATTTAGAGAAAGTGTACCTACAATTGTGGGTGAGAATGTAAAACCATTTAGGAATAACCACCCCCGGTACACCTGATTGGGATTAAAACCCTGATCTCACCATCAGCAAGTCAGTCTAGTGACATAGACCACTCAACCATCGAAGCAGGTGTGAGTTCTTATAGTATGTAATAGTAAACCTAGCGGGAGTTAAAAAGATGTATTCATAAAAAATTTAATAAAACTTGCTAACCAAACCCTATAAACTTTGTTTGCCAATAATTTTTAATAGTGTAAACTTATAATTAAAATTTTCTAATCAACAATAGAAGTTACAGTTTCTATTATTCTCTTAAACCTAGTACACACTTGGAAACATTGTTGCCCAACAGTTGGACAACATTAAAGAAACATTATTTCGCGTCCCGACTACAACGATGAAACATTTGTGCCCTGTATGAGTTCAGTTGAGTGAAAGAGTTCTGTTGAGGATGCCGCTATGGCTTGTGCTTTGTATGTAGTTATGAGCTGTTCAAGAAAACAAAAAAGAAGAAAACTGAGGTGGGTCTGTAAAGTTCTTCAAAATTGTTCGTACTATGCAAATAATCTTCTGAAAAAATTGAAGATTGAAGACAGAAGTGGTTTTAAAAACTTCACTCACTTCTCATACAGATTTTAAAGTTATTTTACAAATGGTTGGTCCAGGATAATGAAAAGAGAGACACGATTTAGCTCAGCAATCTCACCCACTAGCCCACGTTGCTTGTTGTCGGAAATGTTGACCAACATTGTTTTTTATAACCCATTTAAAATGGATCACAGGAAACATGTTTTCCCCACTGGGAAACACAAAGGCAACATGAAAAAATGTTGCCCAACTGTTTCTAAAACAAGGGCAACATGTTGGCAAACATTGTTTCCAGGGAAATGTTTCCTAATCCGTACCAGCATTTTAGGAAAACTTTCTTTCACTTTCTGAGGCATTATGTTTATGTCTGTGCAAGAATGACAGTTTGACTTCAGCAAATTTTCGAGTGGGAGTAGGGTGGGGGAAAAAAAGTTAAAAGTTATTTTCCACTTTAAACTTATAATAATTTGTCTGTGATTAGGATTGCGCGATATTTATTGAATGCATATGGCTAAAATTTAAAAATAAGTGTAGCCCATGTGCACCTTGAAGCTGAAAATTTAAAATTTGGATTAGATTTTTTTAATTTTAAAAACTGGGTAAGAAGAAATTAAATGAAGACTTTTTTTTTCTGTACCGTATATTTGAAGCAAAGAAAGTACTGCCAGGTGTAAAAACGCAATTCAATGCATGGTTACCCAGGGCAACACCGAGTACTTCTGCTAGTGGAAAGATAAGGCAAAGTGAAAATAAAGATAGTGGAATAAATTGCTGAGTGTCTCCCCTCTTTTAACTAAAGATTTGGTGACAATAAGGTCTGCCTCACCTGGAGCCAGATTAAGATTGGAGGGAAAAGGAAAGGATCAAAGGTGAATGATGGAGGTAAGTATGTAAGCATAAGACTGCAAGGGAGACCAATAGAGAGATGAGAAGAACAGATAACAAGTGTGTGAGTGAGAGAATAAAAATGGACTATAGTGAAGGAGGAGGAGGAGGAAGAATGGTTGAAGGACATACGGAGATGGATGCATTTTACTTTAAAAAAATGTTATATTATCACCCGCCTCAGTGGCATAGTTAGCTAACACACTGGTTTCGTGTTGAGCTAGACTGCCGAGAATGAGAAGATTGAGGTTCGAATCCCGGTCGGGTGAACCGAGTGGTTTTTCACTCTCCCTTCACACAGAGGTGGGATCACTTCCTCTAAATTCAACCTTCCCAATTCCATAGCCCATTGGTGTAATTAGTACTTAAGCATATAACAGGAACGGGTAGTAAGACACAATGGTATAATTAAAAAAAAAAGTATATCATCGTGTCTAAATACTTGTTCAAGTTAAATGCATATGTAGCTCACTTATAATTATGCTAATAAGTTTGTGATAAGGAAGGTTAAATTTAGAAGAAGTGTACCTGCATTTGTGTAGAGTGGAACACAACTTAGGAAAAACAACGCTCAGTACACCCGACCAGGATTCAAACCCTGATCTCCTTCTCATCAGCCGTTTAGTCTGTTGTGAGGGTGACGCCTAAACCATGCAATCATATGATCATGCGATCTAAGCTGACCCGGCTACAGGCTGGAAAAAGTTTGACAAAATTCCAAATTTTATTCACATTTTGAGTGGTGTAAAACAGTACTTTAAAGAAATGTAAAATAACATTTTCAATGAAGACTACTAACAGGAGATACTGACCCTGAGTCTGGCTTCTAGGACTTCCTTGGACCTCTCAGAGATGGTAATCTTGTCTCTGGCTGCATTAAGTTCCCGGTCCAACTGTAGTCTCTCTTCCTCAAGTTGCTTCAGTCGAGCCTCGGCTTCTGGAAGTTCAGCATTAGACTTTGGTTCAAGACCTTTAATTAACTTATAAGAGATAGGTCAAATTATGCCCCCTCTTTTTTTTATCAAATCTGAATTTTCACTATACCTACAAATCTCAAATCGCAATCAAAATCTTAGTTCAAGATATTAGCTTTATAACGTCAATATGACTTAATTTTTACAATTCCAAGTTGTTGTCACATTAAATCATCAGTTGATAGAGAAAATAACTGTAATGAAATAATATGTTTTGTTGTAATGTGAAATCACATTCAGTTAAGATGGCCTGGGGTCTGGTGTTTTTTTTAAATTATTGTATTGGGTTAAAACAATATTAAACTTCATAATAGGTCAAAACATATTAAATTATTCATTTTTTACTCTTGAATTTGAAATTAATTATGGATGTCCTTCAGGACTCAAAGGAACTATATTACCATTTAGTAGAGATTGGACGCTCGACTCCTGTGGTAATCAAGATTTGTAAAACAAACACATTCTGAGATTATGTTATACTATGAGGTGTTAAAAGATATCAGCCTAAAGCGATGGCCTGTCAAATAGTGTGATCTAAGTTAAAGTTCAGTGAGATAATAGTGAGATGTTAATAGACCGCCTTACATCGATACAGCTTGAGTAATGTTGTGAGACACAGTGTTGTTTAGTTCTTCTTCCTATAACATAGTCAATTCTTAATGCATGCATATAACCAGGACTTAGCATTGGCTAAGGACATGTGGTAAAGGTGTGAAAATCAAGTATTGACCTTGAGAATTGAGATTAGCATGATCAACAAGGACAGCTGTGTTAAAATAGATTTGAGGTGTGTATTAACTGGAAGAAATATGTTATTTTTACTTTTGTAAATTTAATAATTTTTTTTTGTGTTGTATGAAAATTTCAGAAATTCGATCAAATGCCCTGACTTTCTGACTTCCCTGTTTACCATGTCGCTGGGAACCCTGTTATTTTTTATTTATTTGAGGTATTTAACATACACTTTCTGAACTGACTGATTATATCACAAGAATTTCTATGAGCGAGAGCAAACGGTCCTACCAATTTTGGTGGGAAAGGTATTTTCACATATATTCCAGGGTTCTTTTGCATGCCACAATCAACAAGGAACCAGCAGCTTTACTTTCCCTCTGAAGGAAGTTGTACTATGGATTTTTATCGCTCAACGAAAATATGTCAACACCAGATGGTTGATTTTTAAAATTATTACTTTTTACCTAAAGTAAAAACGTTATTGTGCATATCTTTTTCATGTATAATTGAGAAATATAGTCTAGTCTAGTCTAGTAAATAATTTGTTCTATTTAAGTACATGCATTTAATTTGGGGATGAAACCTAGAATCCTTTGAATCCCTCAATTCCTTAAAATCCTTTGAATCCAACAAGTCCCTAAGGAGATTCGAGAACATTTCAGGTTGGACCATCAAAACCTCTAAAAAAAATTCAAGTGAAATTTGTTTAAGAGTTCAAATACTGCCTATTCGTGGTTCAGAACCAACTATAGGCCTAATTGTAGGATGAACTAAACAACCCAATCCCAGACCAGTAAATTAACATTTAACTGAATGTATAAATGTTTTAATGAATGGATTATAAGTAGGGACGGAGGGGAATTACTTTATTTCGGGACAGGACGGGAAATGAGTCAAAATATCAGGATTTGAGACAGGAACGAGAGATTTTAAAATTACGCTTTAGAATAGTTTTAGATTAAAATATATTGATTTCTAAACCAATGTGTTAAGACTTGTAAAAGTTATAATATTATTAAACCCCGATTCGGTGGCCGCTAGGTCTAAGGCATCAATCTAACAATAGACTAGACTGCTGATATAGATTGTAGTTCGATCCTGGCCGGGTGTATTAAGGGTGGTTTTCCCTAAATGGTTTCCCACTATCCACACAAATTTGTGTACACCTCCTCTAAATTTGATCTTTCTCACAATAGTCACTATTACATAGAAGTATAACCGGAACAGGTTATAAGACGTGGTGCTAAAAAATTGCTAGAGGTTAAAAGAAATTAAAAATAACAATAAGATAAATAGAGGTGTGCAAATAGCATTTTTTTATCAAATCAAACAACAACATTTTGAAATAATACACATCTAAATAGCAAATTTTATTAAATTTTTGATGGAAATTATATTAGTTAATTTCTTTTGAAAATTGTGTTTTATATTTAATGATTTGCACAGCGTAGAAAATATTACAAAACAATGTTTGGCACCTCTCCAATGTGCTCTAAGTATGAAATTGCAAAATATTATCTGGAGTTAATAATACCCCTTAAATGTACTCTTTAGGTTTGATACCCCTTAAAGATATTGTTTAACACCCCGTGTACTATACTCCCTGGTTAGATCAGGCTCGCCAACAACAGACCCTGAGTCCTCATAAATGGTTGACCTCAACAAGCTACAGTCTTCCTCTCATTTCCACACCCAAGAAGATAGTAGAATATATTTCTGTTCTTCTCTAAATCTTTCATGCTCTTTCACTTGCTGAACCTAATAAATAACTGTTGATAGAAAGAGCACAATAAATCAAGTGCCTCCCCAACTTGATTGTCTCTCTACAAGACGTGGTAAAATAGCCCACTCCTTTTCCCAGCCACCAAGTTTGCTAGAACACAAAGAAGAAAACTGATAAGACAAAGAGATAACAGAGCCAGCAGGCTAGAACCCGAGCACATGGCCTTTGTTTTGTTTCCCACCCAAAACTGTTCAGGAAATGGTCCTTCCCACCCGACCAACGGGAATTGATAAACTCCTAACCATTTCTCAAGGGTTCGAGATCCCGTCTACCCATAATTATAAAAAAGAATGTTAAAATTTAGTTCTTATTTTTATTTTCTATTGTTCTATTATATTTATATTTCCTCTTATGTTTATAGCTTTTTCCAAGATTAGAGATTCAGAATTCAAAGGTAAATTGAAGATTTGAATTCGTAAATTAGTGGGTTTCAACCCGATTTAACGTTTTTTTTTAAAGCCCCATGGCCTCAGCCTGTAATTGAGCCATTCCAACCAAGCAGTTGCAGTCTTTTGGCAAGGTTAGTGTCAACATCTGAGAATTGAAAGATTCTCAATTAAGCTTCTACATGTGCTGAAAGCCCCACTGCTGGGCTTCAATTGAAGAATTCCAAAGGATCCACCATGAGCAACCATGTGAAGAAGTCTAGGAAAGCCCCACGTTGGGCGCCAATTGTAGTATTCTAGGAAAGCCCCACCGTGGGAGCCAATTGTAGTATTCTTGATGAGGCTTCTATGTGTGCTGAAAACCCCACTGTTGGGCTCCATATGAAGAATTCTAAAGGCCTTGCATTGGGTAGCCAATTGAAGAACTCTAAGAAAGCCCCACGCTGGGCGCCAATTATAAGACTCTAAAAGCCCCGCACTGGGCGGCCAATTATAAATATTTTAAAGGCCCTGTGTTGGATCATCAATTGAAGAACACCCTAAAAAGACCCTCAATGGGTCGTCAATTGAAGAACACCTTAAAGAGCCCCCTCGATGGGTCATCAATTGAAGAACACCATAAAGAGCCCCTCGATGGGTCATCAATTGATGAAACCCTAAGGAGCCCCTCGATGGGTCATCAATTGAAGAACACCTTAAAGAGCCCCTTGATGGGTCGTCAATTGAAGAACACCCTAGAGAGTCCGTCAATGGGTCGTCAAATGAAGAATCCTAGTGGCCCTCTCGTTGGGTGGCCAAATATAGAACTCGTCCTCTACCCTCTACGACGATTTAATGCCCCTTGGTTGGGTAACAATTTATAAAACTTAAGAAAAGATGACTTATAATCTTAAAATCTGTCTCTGGCCAGCTCAGCTTCTTTTGTAGACACGATTATCATACAAGGAAATTCTCACATATATAATAAATATACTTTGATCAATTTTATATTAATTTATTATTAGAATGTATTCCCTTATAAGTTATTACTATAACAATTTATAATTTCAGCTTGTACAATTGACCTGTCCCTATGCTAGTCACTGTACACTAAATCATTATTAAATATGTGGCAACAAGCAACACACGTCTTGTTGCCACCTCGGTTATTATGCGTCTCCCTCTGGTGTAACAGTGAGCGTTCGTTTCTCCCTCGTGTATTTTTCAAATTCTGATGACATCGATGATCGATCGCACCAGAGTAAACTGACAATCACGACCCATCACAAGAGAGTAGTTCGAATTCTGGCTTTCTGGTTGGCTGTACAATTCAGCTGCTCCTCCATACAAAGGAACGAAAACTAAGTGCAATATCAGCTCTTTCTGTTTTGGTTTTATCGTTCAACGCACCCAGTAAGCACATTTAAAATAAAATAAATGTATTGCCTTCCAAACTGCATGAAGGGCTTAAATATTCTAAAATGCAAATTAATGATTAAAAATAATATCATAAAATAAAAATAATTCCTGAATTTATATATAAAATGCAAATAAAATATTAAAATTGCAGTCACATCCTTCCTTTTCGAAACAACATAGGGGCTTACAAGTTGGGGCATTACAAGATAGAGGGTGTCATGTGGTCAGCAAAACTAACCCTCTGAGCCTTAATCTCAGTTTTCTAGAAAAGAGCCAGTACTTCATTTAAGAACTCCTCATTTGTCCCCATGAGGCCGAGTTGACCCCATTTTAAACACACTGCTTCAGAATGAATCTGGAACTGCTGAGAATCAAACCTAGGACTTAGTTAAATATAAATTAAAAGTAGTGTTATGTGATAATATCAAAGATGTTATCTTCGCCTTAATGTTATATTTAAAATGATGATGTTCACACACACTCCTAGTAAAATAGAATGTGGTTTGTTTACAAGGTGAAAGATTCAACGTTCTAATCTACTAAATTGTTGTATTTCCCGAGTGAAGCATACCTTGCAGATGTAGCTCTTTCTCTCGTTGTTTCCACTCAAACTCAATCCTCTTCTCCCTCTCCATGTCTAGAAGAACCCTCTGTTCCTCCTGGAGTTTCTCCAGCTCATCTCTCTTCTCCCACTCCTCCCTCAGAACCCTGGAAAAAAAAGTCCCAGAATGATAACAAAACATTCAGAGAACTAAGATACCAGATTCTTCATCTGATAGAAGTCTGAGACATCGACATTGAGTCAAGATCAAATGAGCTTCTCAGTCACCTCCCAAACATCAATGTGTTCCTGTGATGGTATCCTTTAATTAGTAGATAGATTTGGTCCAAAAACTCTAAAGTGGTTTATTGTACTAAACATTTAATTTGTCTTGTATTCTAAAACAGCCCTGGGCATACAGCCCGTTATTTACCTATGGAAAGAAAGTTGGTGTTAAAAGACCAGAATTAAAAATTACATTCTTATAGAGGATTTATCATTTCTATGTACATTTACAAACAGTTTTAAGATTCTCAACTACAAAATCTAAACCCTGACATTAAGGAAATGATGAAATACATACAAAAAATTGCATTAATCTCTTTATGTTTGTTTTTTTGAGTCTCACTCACTTTATTTTCATATATTGTCTACTTTTTTTAGTGTGTGCATATTATATTTTTTTAAATTGTTTCTACTGAAAAATTGTATTTTATTTTTGTGGACAATTTTTATATTTAAATTCTCAATACAACCTTTCTGCCAAAAAAACTTGCCCAGGCTTGTTCTAAAAGGTTGAGGAGAAGGTGGTAGAAGAGAAGATCCAATGAGAAGAGTGCAGCAGGGGGAGTTGTTTTATAAGTATGTAAATGACCTGTTATGAAGAAGAGTAAAGTCTCTGACGTGCTAGAAAGTTTTATATAGAATGTACTTTGTATCCAGTCACATATGCAACATAAACATGGACATTGAATGTAAGAAAGATTAGGAAAGTGGAGGTCATAGAGATCATGCTAGCTAACAGCAGGAAAAACAGGATTAGGAATGAAATTATCCTGAGTAGAATTGGGTTAAGCCTACGATCGAACTATAGCAACCGAGCGGCCACTGGCATTAGTGATGATCGTTCAAAAATTTGGAGATATAGGATGGCATATGATCAGCACAACTAGCCCTCTGGCCAATAATTTCAGTTTTCTAAACTGAGGCCTCTACCCATTTATCCAAGTAGCTCCTCTTTGTCTTCACAAGAGTTTGACCGAGTTTCAGGCACACTGCTCCACAGAAAAACTCTGTAGGCGCCGAGGATCTAGCCCGGGATCTCAGGATATGTAGCCAGGAGCTTTGACCTCTAGACCACAGAAATGTGAATGGACAAGGAAAGAATACCAAAAAAGAATTATGGAGTTTAAGTGTCTAGGAAAACAACCACAAGGGAGACCAAATAAAAGATGGGAGGAGAAGGTAACAGCAAATGTGTAAGTGATGGGAGTAAAATGGAAAAGAGTAAGAGAGGAAGAATGGTGGAAGGACAGAGTAAGATTGTGACATTTTATTAAACTAACCTAGCAACAGGCAGGAAACTGTTGATACTGATATTCTAAACGGTTCTTCTTATGGTGAGCTTTGAATGGCTACTGACCTGGCCTGAAGGTTTCTAACAATCTCCTCGTCTCTCTTGGCTTGAGTTTCCTCCTCCAGCAACTTCTCCAGCTTCATTTTCATGTCCTCCAGTTCCTGCAGTCTCTTCTCCTCCTCACGATGGACAGCTTCCAGTTCTCTGGCCTGGTGCTCTGCCGCTACTCGGGCCTGAAACAAACATTGTACAGTAAGCAACGTACTGGCCAAAATATAGTGCCATGTTCTTCTCCTAAAAAATGTCCCTCTGCAAATTGTATTCGTATTATTTGTGTATGCCAACCATTAGATTATTACAGAAATACATTTTGTAATATGCTGATAATAATCCCATCAGCTGACAGGAATCATCGCTCATGTCTAATAATAAACTCAAGGTAAAAACAAAAAGAGAAGATTTCCACCCTTCAGTGTCACTGAACTGGTAGCTCAGAGGGTCAGTGTTAGTTGTTACCAATATTTAAAAAAAATCGCCCAAGGAAGAACTGTAAGTAGTTGTGTTAAAAAAAAGTTTACTCAGCGTCACAAGTAAACAATGGAATGAGAATAAGCTGCAATATTAATTTTAAAATGAGAGCAATGCGTGAGGGGCAACATACCGCTGCAAACATATAGGGTATTTTCGAAATTAATATACAACTTTGAAAAAGAAGTTTATGGGTACCTGCAAATCAAGAAAAGTATTCAGAGGGTCTAATAAAACTGTCAAATTTGTTAAGTTTTTTATCTCAACATAATATATTTGAGAACTTTTATTTTTTCACATAGAACACCTTCAACATTTTAGAATCATATTATGTGTGAGGCTGTTATTTATTCGGGCCAATGCGGTAATCTAGGCCATAAAAATCATTGAGCTAGGCCTTTAAGCAAACCAAATAAACTTATCTTGCTTATGTCTTTACACTTCCATTCTATGAACCCTTTTACTGTTACATATAAATTCTAAGTTTCGAAAATATTTATTTTTCATTTCAAGAAAGACAGAAATGCATTTATTTTTTTTTAACTATTGGCAGTTACATTTTTAGTGTAGTTTAGTGCCTTTTCAAGCTGTTTTTCTCCTTTTTATTTCATTTGATAAAGGCAATGCCTTGCAAATAATCATATGTGAAATGTGGGTTTCCCTTTTCACAGTGATGAGTTAACAGCCAGGGCTGGATGTTGTCTCTGTTCTATCGTTATAGTTGCCTTAAATTACAGTAAATTAAGGAAATATATATATATATAGAGAGAGAGAGAGAGATAGTACCCATATAATTTGACCATTGGATGATTTGAACAATCTTCCCTACCTCTTTGAGGGATACAAAATAATACAAAAACCAGGGACATTATACTTCAATCGCAAAAATCAAACTTAGCACAAAACTATGAGTACACTACATAGAAATGTGACATAAGTAAATTAACAACTGATGTCATGACACTGAATTGCTTTACTCCTGTTTACACCTGCCATGACACTGAATTGCTTTACTCCTGTTTACACCTGCTTTACTGACATGTTTTAAAGAGGGGACAAATAAATTTCCAGGACACTGAAAAAGAATTTTAAGAAACGATTGGGAAAATGAAAAATTTCATAAGATTTCCAGGTTTGGCAGAAATATTTTAAAATTCCATGTTTTTGATGGCGTGTATGAACCATGTTACCTTACTGGGTTCCGCTATGGTATATCTTATAAGATAGTCATAATATAATCAGTCAAGGTAAGACTGCTACCTTGCTTGGTTTAGCTATGCTAAAGCTTATAAGAATGGACCATAGTGTATTATCTCAAGATAAAACTACTACCTTTCAGGGTAAATAGTGTGTACAGGGTTGTCTACGCAAGTATATCGCATGAGGATATATTACATTGATGACAATTATGGGTGTGAGCAATTAAGTTAAGGCCCTTGGCCCTTTCGAGTGCAAGTCTAAAACCTATTTTGTGGGATGGTGGGCGGGAAGGTGAAAAGCATGGCATGGCTTAGCAACTGACCAAAATATCCTTCCATGCCAACAAGAACAGATGGATCCATGCCAACAAGAACAGATGGATCACTGAAAGAGATGGAGCTAACTACCAGACAGGTCTTACGGAAAAATCATACTTTTGGAAATATCAGTTCTCTTGAAAACAAGGGAAAACTTTTATAATAATATTTTCAACACCTCTTCTAAGATAATATTATATCACTGTTTATTAGCTGTTACATTTTCTCATTTTTTGCTATACAGGAGGCAGTTTTCTATTGAAAAATGTCAAAATTATTGATATTTGATCGCTGTTAAAATTATAGAAGAGGTGTGTATACAAAAAGTATAACTTAATCAACATGCTTTTAACCAATAGTTTCCGAAAAGAAAATTTCAAGACCGTTTGTTCCCATGGCTCTGCATTTCAACACCAAATGAAATGGCCAATCACCTTAAATAAGTTTAGTGGAAGATGTTTCAAAGTGAGAATCTGAAACAATGTGTATATAGCTAAAAATGAGAAAGAAACATATTCAATTGGTTATTTTGTGCATCAAGGGTGAGCTAAGGGAAGCATGTATAGCAGACCCTCACCATCTTCTCCTGTTGCAACTGAGCCTTGGTCAGCTCCATATCTTGGATCTGGCTGCTACGCCTGCGGTTCTCCTCAGTGATTCTCGACAGTTCTGCCACCCTTTGCTGTCGCCGACGCAATACTTGCCCCCTCTGGTAACCATTGCTGCCCCCCGAGTGGGAGATCGCTATCTGCAGGGCGGACAACCATTGCAGACGACTCCTGCAGGGGGAAAATGTGACGAACATAAGCCAAACAAATGTTACATATGGCTCACAAATTAAATACCTGATTTTCATCATCGTGGAGACAGAGAAAGGAGAGAATGATAGAGAAGGAAAATTGAAGAAAATACAGTCACAAAGTGAGGTAGTAAATGAATGGTAAAGAAGCAGGTAAGAAAGGAGATACAAAGATAGAGTTAGAGGTGAAATTGAAAGAGGTAGAATTATTATCACAAAACTAAGTAGTAAAGAAGATGAGAAGAAATGAGAGACAAAGATCAAAATAAGATTCAAGCAAAAAGGAAAAAGTCACAGAGGAGGGTAAAGGAGGAAATAATAAAGGAGAGACATTGAAGAGAGGTATAAGGAGAGACAAACATAGGTCTTTTTATTATTTTCTTTTATTTGAGGTATTTAATGTACACTTTCTGAACCGAATGATTATATCGGCAAAAGAGAATGTCTTTAAGCATGAATGAAAGTCCCTACCAATGTTGCCTGGAAAGATATTTTCACAAACCCTTCAGGGTTCTTTTACATGCCACAATAAACATGGGACTGATAGCTTTAATTATCCACCAAAGGAAGTTGTGCTACGGTTTTTATTTTGTTGCTCAAGAAAAATTTATTGACCCTGGCTGGGTTTGAACCCACATAATCAGGTCCTGAGGCGAGCACTTATCCTAAGATTGACCATAAGGTTATTCACTTAAACATAGTTCCACCGATTATACCCACAAGTGCATTAAAATGTTTAAATCATAAAAACTATTATATAATGAAATACCAGAGGATGCGGTATTGCAGGAGCATTGGCATACTAAGCCAAAGGTCCCAGGTATGATTCTCGTGCCCAGTTATTATTTTTAGATTTAAAGAATGTAAAGCACAAATACAAACATTTTTTTAGAATATCTTTTTTTATGTGTGAAAAAAAACTATGATCACACAAATTAAGATTTTGAAATAAATATAATTATGTCTTTAAATCAGACAAAAGGAAATATGAATGTTATGAAATAATATCTTAGAATTTAAAAATTCTTCAAGAACTAAGATTTTTTTTTAGTTTATTGAAAATCTTCTAATCTATTTCGAATAACTACTAAAACTCAACTGAACCCAAATTTTTGAGTACTTACACACCTCTAATAAAAATATATTAAGATGGTTTAAGTAACTTTTTAGAATGTCAAAAAAAAATAACTTCCCTCGAATGGGACTGTACTCGCCTGTGATCAGGAGCGGCCAGTTCAAAGCTACGGTCATTGGTGTTGAGCACAAAACGTTGCACTTTGTCCTTGGGAGAGCTCTGGCAAGAATCCACCCAGCACATTGTGTTTAGAGCTATTGAGCCACACAGTTCCTTCTCATCCTGGCTCTTATAGTAGGTGAGTTCAGTAGGCTGCAGGACGAACCAATACTCTCTCATGGTCGGCAGCAGATATCCTCGCTTCTGAACGTGACCCTGCACAACATAATACCACAGATCAAGACTGGAGTCAAACAAGGTTGCCATTAAATTCACTACAATACAAAATGGCCTATTCTTTCCAGGTTTTCCAGAAGGAATTCCTAATTTTTGCAAACAATAGCGAGAGAAGCATGGAAAAAAATGTTTTAAATAAAAGTGACCTTACCAAGTAATTAGGGTTTAGAAGAAAACAATATTATTTGCCCTTGGGTTTCATTCATAAACCACCTAAGGCTGTTGATATGGGTGGGGTGGCTGGTAGAAAAGGTGTGCTAAGTAACAGCATGATAGTTTTTTTTATCTATGGAAGGACGATGTTTCACTTATATGTCTATTTACTTTGTCTGTGGACAGTGGATAAGTTGACTAACTTTTACTATGATAGTTTTTTTTATCTATGGAAGGACGATGTCTAAAAACCTAGATGTGTGATTTTTTTTAAGTAGATGTGAATATGTAATTTTCTTCTTACTATTATTCTTTTAAAAAAAGCTATATGAAATACAGTCAATACAGTAAACAAATATAAATATATTATTATTTAATGAAAAAAATAATTCTACTCTGTTTGTTTGTTTGTTACGAGGCTAAGTCAAAACCGAGTGGAAAATTTTGTAAATTTGGTGAGAGGGGAATTCTAATACCCATATGGTATTACGTGAGAGAAGCTCTATTGTCTACATGGTGTTACATAGAGAGAGAGGGAGTTCTAAAGTATACATGGTGTTACATGGGGGAGGGGGAGCTCTAATGTCTACATGGTGTTAAACAGGGGGAGGGGGAGTTCTAATGTCTAAATGGTGTTACATAGGGGGGGAGGGAGTTCTAAAGTATACATGGTGTTACATGGGGGAGGGGGAGCTCTAATGTCTACATGGTGTTACATAGGAGGAGGGAACCTCTAATTTCTACATACTCATAAATAATGAATATAAAATGGATTCTTAGTAGTATTAAATCTTAGTGCCTCTTTTAGTAACACAAAAGCTTCCTTATGAAATAATGACATTCACTACCGATGTGAAAATTTGCATAGCAAAGGGTAGAGGGAGCGAGAGGGGAGCCAAAATGTATACAAGGGAAAATATTTGCAATAATTTTGCAAATAAGTATTTCAAGGAGGAAAAAAAAATCAAGGGAAGGAATGTTATGAAACTAGTACTGTATTTGAATCAGCATGCTTAGTTCTTTAGTTTTCTTTTTCTACCACTCAATGCATACTATTTAAAGTTGGCAGTTAAATGTTCCAGATTCATAAATATTTCACTATTTCTTTGATTTTCTGTAAAATTCCTTGTATTTTTAGAGACAAAAATGCCCTGTGTTTTACCACGGTATTTTATTTTCATTTTATCTAAGCACAACCTCTTGCTACCCATTTGAGTTGTATGCATAATTAACTACTCTAATGTATTATGTATGAGGAAGGTCGAATTTAGAAAAAGTGTACCTTCATTTACATAGAGTGTAAACCCAATAACCACCTGTTATGTAAGTTATCCAAACCTGATCTCCTTGACATCAGCAGTCCCGTCTATTGTGAGTGTGTGATGCCTTGGGACCAGGTGGCCACTGAAATTTACCCCCAGTTCTTGAAGTGTATAGCAACACTATTAAAATACCTCAGTTCTGAAAGTAGTATGACATGGTTTCTATCAAAGCCAACTGTTTGTGAATATCAATTGACATTATATTAGAAATTATTACCTTCTTGATGACATCATGAAGGAACGTCTGGTACATGTCTTGCACAGCCTCCTCCAAACCTTCCTGTTCCACCATGCCACTCCCACTGTACTTGCTCTCCAACACCGCTAGGAACGTTGAGAACCGGAATGCACGTATAGCACTGGACAGTGCATCAAAGTCTGGCGCATCCCACTCCAGACCCAACGAAGCTACCAACTGTGCAGCCACGTTACCAACCTCTGGTGCTGCCAATAAAACCTATTAACCAAAACAAGGATTGTTTGAGGTTGCCATCATGCTCTCCATGTGTCAGGATCTAAATATATTATGTTAAATAATGAATGGGTGCTGAAAGAGTGTGGTTTGAAAGGGAATCCAATAGGTCAATGTGAAAGAAACTTATTACATTGGTTTGGGCATGTTGAGAGGATGAGTGTCGATACAGTGACTAAGCAAGTATACTAAGGTAGAGTGGATCAAAAGGAAGAAGTAGGTCACGTAAGATGTGTTTAAATGTTGTAGACGAATGTCTAAAATGAGAAACATTAAGAGTTTTAAGAATAAAAGTGCAAATGCATGTATGACAAAGTATGGATATTGTTGAAGCAAAGGTAGTATAAAAGGATAGGGAAGTGTGAAGAAGGTTGGTGAGGATGGATTAATTACAGAGTTTTTTTTAGCTATATGCACAGATTTTGCCTACCCCATAAGGGAATGGCATGATTAGGTGTGTATATATGTAAATAAAGGGGTTAGTAATCAAAATAGTAAAAAAAAATTATTGCTACAACTTACAAGCAGATATGGATCATTTATCTTCTTAGCATCAAAATCTACGTTTACCAACTATCTAAATCCAAATATTAGAAAGATAATAATAATAATTATTAGCACCATGTCTTAATATCTGTTTGGGTTGTACGCACTTACGATAAAGTGTAATGGTAGGGTGATTGTGAGATGAAATGGAGGACCTACAGTTTAACATGGGATCCAAACCACGGTGGAGGCCTGGCATTCCCCACATTCACAAGTTATAATTAATACATGTCTTGCCAGAGGGGAAGGAAGGGTATGGTAATCAGATAAATATGTGCCGGGACCGAGGATTGAGCCTCAGACCCCAGCACAGAAGTCAGACACCTTACCCCTAGACCACCAGGTTACTCTCCAACTTTGTTCACATCAAGTGATAAATTAGTGATCTGGGTTGGTGTTATTTAGCTTGGCCTTTAGTTTTATTGGTCTGAACCATTGGTAAGCATCAAAATAGCTCCAAAAGATTTTTTAAACTAAGAAATGATCCAAAAAAAATGTTTATTTTAGAGATAGGATGTTCGAATCTTATGGCATTTGAAGGATTAAAGATTCGTAAAAATTTCAAAAAAGTATCTCGAATTCAATAATTATGAAGACCTGTACTTTAAATACAATAACAATATTGAGCAATTGGTAAAAGGAATTATATAGTTGGGAGAGTAACAAAATCACAAAAAATGACAAAATTGTATAGATAATTAATTTACAGAGTGTGTGTTTTATTTGTTGTTTATGATGTAATAAAAGTGATACACAATTTAATATCATTTGTCAGTGACACCAAACTTTGAACAACTATTTTAAAACATAATTTTAAATATTCTCACTTTAAAACTATTGTACATTTTTAAAAATTCGAGGACTCAAATTTGGATTCCAGAGTCAAAAGAAAATCGAAAAATTGAATTTTAGTAATATAGGATATGACCCATATCTAGTTTATTTTTTCCTTTTTTAAATCTGACATTTTAAAGAATTCTTAAAACATTGAATATCCTTGAAGATTCAAGGGCTTGAATATCTAAGGATCCCGTCCCCAGTGACCCGTATACAGACCTGAAAGACTTGGGACGACTCTGGCACTAGGTCAGCCAGAAGGCAGAATATTCTAAACAACTTGTAAACACAAGAATCGGAGAACACGATGTGTTCTCTGTGCAGGTAATGTTTCTTGCACACCAGCCAACACACTTCGTCGATACGAGACTCATATTCTCTGAGCGTTGGCAAGGAGATTGTGTCTGGCAAGGAACTGAATACCTGGACAGGAATACATGATTGTTTTTTTAATTATATTGTACAAATATCTTAAGTAGGCTTCAATAGTTTTTTTTAACACTGTCTTACAATCTGTTTAGGTGATATGCTTTTACTAGTTATGACAATGTGTTAGGGATGAGAAAGGTTGAATTTATAGGAGTTCTACCTGCATTTGTGTGGAGGAAGAGTGGAAAACTATTTAGGTAAAACCCACGAGCAGTACACCTGACCAAAATATGAGCCCCAATGCACCAGCCATCAGCTGTCCAGGCTATTGCAAGTGTGATGCCTTAACCCAATCAACCAAAAAAGTAGGTATCTGATGCATTTAATAAGTGAAACAAAAATATTGCATGACCCAATATTGCCATTGTATAATACTATATCAAGTAAACTTGTCTTCCCAGTGATTGGATGGTTTTAGTTGAAATGGACTGCCGGTAACTGGTTTGAATCCCATTTGAATGGATTGAGGGTATTTGCCCTGAATAATGTCCCTCTTTACCACCATGCAAAAGATATTTTTTACTGTTCACCAAAATAAATATAATGGTGCACTTAAATAGCTCTGATGCTATTGTGAGATTTCCAGCTGTGATCGCGAGCAGTACGGCTATGGCTGAATGTAATTGAACAATTTAGATGAATTTTGTTTTAATTTTAAAATTATATAAAATGTTTTGGGGATAGTATGAGCCGAGGGTGGAATTTTATATTTTTTTCTGTGTCGAATTAATAGAAAATTAGGCTAATATTTTCTAGAACAACATAAGCAAATTTCCTATTATAGAAAAATAAATATTGTGAAAAGATTCTAAACCATAAAAAAAATGGTATACAACTCACCTAAACCTAATTAATTCAATAACTTTTCACTAAGCAGCTACCAGGGAGAATTATCATTAAACTGGGTGCCCAGCTAAACCATATTCTAAAATTCCTTGACTTTTCCAGCTTTTCCAGAGCCAATTTACAACTTTTCCAGTCACTACATTACAAACACTATTTTATTGAGATCACAACTTTATGCAATAATATTTTTAAACACATCACTTTGAAATTGTTACACTTTATGAAGGGTTAAAGTCTAAAGTGATGGGCCCTTGGGTAGAGCGATCTCATATTGAAACATTAAAATATTTATTTGTGCAAACAGAGTTTAAAAAATAAAGATGTGAAGTAGAGGGATTGAAAGATGACACAAAAATACTATGTTGACTTTGAGAATTAAAATTAATATGTTCAACTATGTTAAAAGAGATTGAAGTGTGTGATAAATCGTAGAAAAAAGTGATTTTACCTACTGTAAATGAAATTTGAATATTTTTTAGTGACTATGTGAAAATTCAATAAATTTAATTAAATTCCCCGACTATTCCCTAACCAATCAAATTCCCCGACATATCCGTTTTCAAAGTTGCTGGACATCCTGTTAAAAGAATATATAAAATTGATTAATGGAAGCACTATATATATTAAATAATCTATTCACAGCACAATTTGATACTTGGGAGAAGCAAAACTATACTAATATGTTAACTGTACCTATCGGTAAACATTTTTGAAAGAAATTTGTTGTGTTGGTGAAACTTTCTTAGAATAGTTCAAAAACCTCAGATTATCCTCAATGGTGATTTAATGTATTTATTAATGCATATTAAGTGTTTAAAAGTACTACAATTTTATTTTTAAACAACATATCTAATTTGTGTAAATAATTATAATAATAATTATTATTTTACTAACTTTCAACATATTTTAAAGAAACAATCAGAAGAAGATAGTCACAGATCTCAACTGTGCATGAGCAGATCGTTAAACATCTAATAAAATGTGTGAGAAACATTTTAGCATGTGATAATGTGATGGTGTGCAGTATTTATAATGTATTAGATATTTAAAAAAACTGAACTTAACCTCTAACATTTTGTGTGTGAATAAATACAAATTTTGACTATCTAGTTGTGTTACCAATCATTATATTTCTCATAATTTTACAGGATGAAAAAAAGAGTCCCACCCTCTCCTCACACTGTGTGTTCTTGGAATATTTGATTTATTATTGGAAATTTGCTATGTTGTATGTATTTCTGATAAGATATATTTTTTTAGTGTAAAGTGTCAATAATCCCGCCATATTTATGTTCTTTCCCCTCAATCCCAATCCCATTATTAATGTGTTTAAATCGAATGGCTACTAAGGTGTAGACTAGTAGTAAAAAATATATAAAAAATAGTAACCAATGAAAAGCTAAAACCAACAAAAATGACTAGTGATAAACAAGTTTAGTTTTAGATAATTAAAGAATTATTTCAATCAAAATTGTTTTCTATATTTCAGCCAGTGAGACCTAATACTTAGTTATAACCTTTGAGTTAGTCTATAGCCTATACATTTATAGGCCTACAAACCTCTTTTTGAAGGTAATATTTATAGTGTTCAAAGTTGAGTTCATTTGTGCTTCGATAATGCTCAAGACCCTTTTCAACACCATACAAGTCCAATAAGGTACCAATATTTGCTGTTAAAACCTAAAAAGAAAGAGGAAAATTAATCAATCATTGCCACACCTAAACATGCAAAATTTGATATTTTTCCCTAAGGTGGTTTTAAATTAGAGCAATGGTGGAAATTAATAAATATATTAATTGTTATAACCTTAAGCCTAGACTTAACTACAAGCCCAGTCTTATCTACTGTCAAGGCATTAAATGCATGCCAGATGGTATTTGTCACATTTTTTAAAATCACAGACATGCTTTTCCCACACATATGATCTGCAGGTGATTCATGAACAACAAGATAAATATGGTTAACCCCACTCTTGACATAACAAATTATAACTTGCCCAACACAAGTGATGCTATCTATGTGTCAGACTTAAACACTCCTGAATTATTTATTGTGGTCTCAAAATGGTAAAATCTAGAATCAGAGACCAGTTTATTATATTTTATTTATTTATTTAATCATTAATCCCAAAAATAACTTGGCTCGAATTGGAATTATACGATTGCACATGTTAAACCAAATGTAAGAGCAAATCTGTACTTTACAAATGTAGTCTTAAGAGGAGCCAGATTTAAAATTAATAGTATTCTCTTAATAAATAGTGGACTAATAAATGTTCCGCTATACGTGATATGTCAAAAATTGTGTATGCAAAAGATTTTAGATAGCATTGATTCAATTCCTAAATAATCGTCTTAACTTTCACGTCATGCTTAGTTTTGTTGTGCATAAAACAGACTTTTGACATTTAGCTATTTTATCTTAAACTAATCCTTGTCCAAATTTGATGTGTTTCTTCCAGCCTCTATGAGAAGGGGCTACTAGGGGTATTTCGTACACGGGCCTGCGGGTCTAAAATGGGCCCGGGAATTTCCTAGGATCTAAAAAAGTATTTGTATAGGTTGAAGACCAACATTTACATGTCCACTACTAGAAGGTTTACTATTCCTAAATTATTTGTATATGTTGCCTATAGGCCTACTAATGTTTGTCTTAGTGTTTTTACATTTTATTATATATAAAAGTATGCATATACATGTCCACTACTAGAAGGCTTACTATTCCTAAATTATTTGTATATGTTGCCTATAGGCCTACTAATGTTTGTCTTAGTGTTTTTACATTTTCTTATATATAAAAGTATGCATTATATATATATATAATTATTTTCTTTTTTTTTCAGATAGTATTATAGTGATTTTTTTTTTAGACAAGACTAATAAAAGATGGAAGGGGCTTTGAAAAACATTTTACTCCTTGTTAAAATTCTTCTCAGAGGACCTGGATTACTTCACGGGACATATTGGTGTTTTTACAATTTTTTATTTACGTGTAAGGGAATTAAATGTTTTCGAATAAGTATAAGTTACTCAAAATTGAAACATAACGTATGATAAATCTGAAACGTTTAAATACATAAAGAGCTCCTTATCGGCTGGACTTATAACAAAATAATTCGGTTTTAAAGATGGTCCTATTATTTAATCAGATGTAAAAAAATATAATTACAAGGTGAATAGAAAAGAGATCAATGACTAGAACAATATATATGTTGACAGCTCTTCCACTTAAGCAAATATATCAAACAATGAATATGCTAGCGCAGTGATTGTCCAACAAGGATATGTGAGCAACTCTCAAGGTAAAATGGACAAAATGACAAGAGAACAAAACGTGACTAACTATTTTTGAAGAAACAGAAATAAAGTTTCTCCTTTGATTTCCTGATATCCGATCTGTCATATGGGAAGATTTAAATGCAGGGGTAAATTATACTTTTAGTCTTGACCAAGGAATACAATTTTAACAAAGTTTTGAAAAACATTGAACTGGAGAATCTAGTCAATCAAATAAGGCACGATTGTGAGCTGACGCCATGGAGTTGTAGAAAAGTAGGGTGTGGGCCTAACCTAATATTTATTATTATTAGGGCTTGGATGTTTATGACATCATATTATTAGTTTCCCTTCGAATTTCATTCGTAATGTACTATAAAACATTTTTATGCTACGCTTACTCCAAATATACACATTTTATTTTGCATTAAAGTGCAAATTTTGAGCAATTTCAATTTTAAGTCATATTTACATAATTTGGGGAGCATAAATTCATATTTAAATTAAAATTACTTAACTAGTTTTTTAATTTCTCTCATGCTTCGTATTTTATATTGTAAAAACTCTCCAAGCTATCTATAGAAAGTTTCTGTGAATTAGTTGTGAACTTGTCAGATCAGTAATTAAATATTTATTGGATAATTTCTTTTTACTGCAAGTTACTTCCTTAATTTGAGGCATAGTTTAATAATATCCATTATCATTAACATACATTTTTAAGTCATATTAGTTAATTTTTAGGTCATATATTGGTATTTTAAGGGCTTATTTGCATGCATATTTCTCGATTCTTCTTAAGGTCATAAAAATGTGAGCCCTAATGATCATAATAAAATCAGAATAAAAAAACATGAAATCTTAATAAACCTTGCAAACAGTCTCTAGGTCAGATAGATACTATATTTGAAAATATATATACTCTTACTTTAAAAAAAACTCTTAAAATTAAGTATTTCAATAGACCTTACTTATTAGAAGTCGGAATGGTATGATTGATTGATTCTTTATTTAGTTTATAAAAAGAACAGTTGTGGCTCGTGTATAGGCACTGCGTAACTGCAGCACCCTCTATTTCAACTTGATATTATCGATAACATTCAATATAATGAGTCCTTTTTCCTTTAATTCTTTCTTTATTTTTGTAGTACAATATATATTCCTTAAACTTAATGCCAGTACTTCAGTAGCTATCCCCCAGTTTATGAAAAAGATACAAAAATATTTGTATGGAGCTGTGCACTTCACAGTTCCAGCAACGTGGTGTTTTACTGTTGTGTGCATACGCACATAGGATGGTGTGGGGAGGAAGGTGGGACTGCTAGGTAGAGAGAGCACTATTCGTCTCACAGTGCTGGCTCTGGTGTGATGGTGGAAGGAAGTTTTATTTTACTCAGCGTGTGTTGTGCTTAATACCGTGTACCATATTCTTGAACGTGATAAAGTGTAGAAGAGTGTAGAATTAGATTATTATTCTGCTTCCAGCTATTCTAGTAGATTTTTTTATGTTCTTTTATTTAACAGAAAGACTAAATGCACTTGCAGTACGTTCAATGGAGAAAATTTCCTCAATTGTCATCCAGAGATCAAGGAGAAGATTATTTAACTTTTTGGGCAAATCAAAACACGAAGAATGGATCTCATTTTTAAATGAACAGATCACTCTTAAACTATAACAATTTAAGTTAATGTAAATAAATAAGTTTTTTTTTGTTAAGATTTTATCAAGTTCCTGAATACATTTTCTTTTTATACATGTTTTTTTGCTTTTACACAATTTTAAAACAAAGTCTAAACACTTTCTGGAGCAGCACCCCTACTAATCTTAGCTTCGAGCTGCTACTGAAAAAGAGCCAAGTTGTCCCTACATATATAAACATCTTAGTATTAGCGTGGATCAAAAACCAATTAGTTTTAAACATTTAGGGTAATACACATTTTTATAGAAGATTATTAGGTGTCTTCATCCGGTCATAGAAAATAAATTAGAAGAAATTAATAACAATCGATATAAATCTTATTTTAACCTTTAACGTTTCATGCGAGTAATTGTATTTTTATTTTTAGGTATTTACCATATATAAAAATTACTAAGTAAAGCTTTGAGTTTACAAATTTGAAATTTTTTGAAGTCAATCTTAAATATGAACTTTTAATTGCATTTAACCATACAAAATTAATTTTAAAAACACATTTTACAGAGATCATTAGTATTTTAACTTTTCATTTAGTTTTGAGATTGAGACATGTAATTACTTGTTTCATAATCCTTGGGTATTATTTCATTATCTCTGGTGTGTAGAGTTGTTTTAATTGGAATAGTGATATTTTTGATATTTCAGGGCCACGCGGCTATTTTAAAACGAAAATAAACCGTGATGCATGATTTTGCGCAACCACGGCACGGAATTAAAAAATGTTTGTCTACAAATCTATGGATGTTTGAAGGTAAAAAGTCTAATTGTATGCCTATATATTATATTTTAACAGTTTAAGAAATGTTAAATACTTGAAATTATAATTTTTACACATTATTTTATATAATTTAATTTTCGATTATGTAAGTTTCCAGTTTCCAAAAGTAAATAGATTTTTTATATTTTCGCTTTAAATACGATATTTTATATATTCATAACATTGATTTATATCTGTTTTAATAATTTATTTAAAAAATGTAGTCCTTGTTCTGGTAGGTCTAAGTTATTTTATATCCTTAGGTCTTTTCTAGACAGGGGACTAGTTGTTGAATGAATATTTTATTAGAAGTGTCCTTGGTAATAAAATGAAAAATAAGAACTATTAGTTCCCTATTTGTATCAAAGTGTCATTAGCATGAAAAAGTTATTTTCTTACTTTTACAGAAGCCTACTACTTTCCTACTCTAGAGCAAGAAATATTTTTTAAGTCTCTCCTAATACCCATCAAGACCACAACATTTTTAGATAGGTGATTGTTATATGTTCGACATTCATAAATAAATGCTGGTAGTCTGTAGTTTAGTGAATTATTTTATACATAATTATTAAGTTCTAGCCTTGGCTGAACTTTAGTCTAGCACACAATATTTGTTTCAGTGTCCTTAAACTAAGGTAGTTATTTATGACTATTGTTTGACAGTGCATATTTTTGTGTAGTGACCTGCCTCGGCATAGTAGGTTAACGTGCTAGTTTCGTGTTGAACTTGATTGCCGAGGACAGGAAGATCGAGGCTCGAATCTCAGTCGGGTGAACTGGGGGTGGTTTTACCTAAATGGTTTTCCACTCTCCCTCCATGCAAATGCGGGTTCACTTTCTCTAAATTTAATCTTCCCAATTCTTAATCTATTAGTGCTAACAAAATAATAACTGTGTTTAATAGGGCTTTGAAACTTAGCTGACATAAAGTCTCCTGCAGATATTATTAGTTTAAGAATCAATGAGTTTGAACAGGATTGTATACCAGTTTTACCATCTCAGAATGCCAACATTTGTGGTTCGATGAATTACAGCCAGATTAAAAAAAATGCAAGAAAGACCACTGAATTGAAAATACTAATTACAGAGAATTATTAAGATGTGATTTTATCTTTGACATCTTGTGATCAAGTTTTCAACTGGCAGTGGGATACCTTGCAGCCCATAGCAAACACATAGGCCTAGAAGCAAGGAGGGATCCTGTCATAAATAGATGAAGTGCGACAAATTTGAACTTTTTTTCCAATAAACCTTTAAAATATGCCTACTTCACTGCAAGGGTGGATCCAGGGCCTTTTGTCGAGTAGGGAGATTAGTTTTCACAAGGCTCCTTCATTAATAATAATAATTTTCATTAATAAAGGTTTCAATTTATAATAATTTTAATAATGTTAAAAAAACATATATTTACATTTTTTCAGATAGTTCAAAAACATGGTTATTTGGAATACTCATTAAGATAAAATAAGATGAAAACAAGAGTTAGATAATAATTAATCCAAGAAGAAACAAATAATTTTCTAGTCAGCCTCCTCAAGTTACGTAAACTTCACCCCAACTGATCATGAGTCTCTTTATCAGTCGAGCTCAAGCATTTTCTAAAAAGTACCCCTTGACAAGGGGCATGGCGGTGTATGCCGTTATCTGGCCAGTGTCCTGTTTGTGCCAACAAGTCAACAATAAACCTTTAAAATATGCCTACTTCACTGCAAGGTTGGATCCAGGGCCTTTTGTCGAGTAGGGAGATTAGTTTTCACAAGGCTCCTTCAATAATAATGATAATAATAATAATAATAATGTTAAAACAACATATATTTACACTTTTTCAGATACTTCAAAAACATGGTTATTTGGAATACTCATTAAGATAAAATAAGATGAAAACAAGAGCTAGATATAATTAATCCAAGAAGAAACAAATAATTTTCTAGTCAGCCTCCTCAAGTTACGTCAACTTCACCCCAACTGATCATGAGTCTCTTTATCAGTCGAGCTCAAGCGTTTTCTAAAAAGTACCCCTTGACAAGGGGCATGGCGGTGTATGCCGTTATCTGGCCAGTGTCCTGTTTGTGCCAACAAGTCAATTGCCGGCAATAAGCAGTTAGACTACATGCAAGCAGGGAGATTCTGCTTGTTTGGCTGCTTCTTCGTGGCCCCAACCCTTCATACATGGCTAACATTGGCTCGAAGCATGTGGCCTGCGATGAATATCAAGACTGCCATCATCAAGGTGGGGCTAAACTTTGGTTTCATTATTTAAGTAGTAGTCTCAATAGTTTGAGTGGAACATTGCCAGGTTTACCTAAACTACACAAAATAACAAGGGTTTTTAGAAAAAAACACAACAAAAATCCACATTTTTAAGTATTTCATTCTAGAATTTCTATGGGATATACCCATTTAACAATTTCTATCCTCATTACATGTCCATGCCATCTCACCTTTACTCTCTCTACTATCGCATGTACCCCAACTCTTTCCTGGACAACTTTATTCTTAATCCTGTTTCTTTTGATGTAAGCTAGCATTCTCTCTATGACTTCCACTTCCATGATCTTTTTTAGGCTGCGTTTATATTAATTAATGCATAAATAGTAGTAAATAGTGTATAGTGTACAGTGCACAATTCATAAGAAAAATAAAGTACATTGGTTTGTAATGAAATGTAGTGTATAAAGTTTTACTTAAATTGATTGACTTTTATTCATAAAGTGGTCATTGTAGATATTTCAATAGGCTAAAGAACGTATTTTAAAAACAATGTTAACTAAACTGTTTCTTTTGATAGTTAAATTTAACTAAATTTGAGTTTTGTCTGTATTATTAAATCAAATTTTATTTTTATTTGGTTCTCATTTTATTATCATCATGAATATTAGAACAGAACTACTTATCAATAACAGCAAAATAAATTTGTAAATAACAATCAAATATGGCTACCACGCAATATCTTAAAACATGAAAATGAATTCAGAAGCTAATTATTTTCATCTGCTTTTATAGTGGTGTTTAGTTGGTTATATCCTTGTATTCTCATTTGTTATGTCTAAAGTACAATGATTATATATACTACTCTCCATGTATAGCATAGAAAGTTAAAGTTAAATCAACTCTATACAATATACTTTATTCAATTTGTATCGATTATAAACACTATCAATGAAAATAATGTATTTCAACTTCTTGCACATTATGCTATCAACTATTCACTATTAGTTATGCACTAAGGATAAATATAAACCCAAGCTTAAATCAAATGTACATGTTTCGGGTGAATATGTAAGTAACTTTTATATAGGCTGTACTTTGTATATATAACTTCCAAGTTCACTTCTCTTTACCATATAAGGTCTCTTAAACACCTATAGAACAAGTCCTCCTGCTGCCCTCTTATTAGATTTTATCTGCTCTCAGCCTTTGCCTCAATCACACTCGAAGATATTGTACATGCTTTACTTCTCTCATATCTACTCCATCCAATTGTATAGCTTTTCTAGGCCTCTTCCTTGACTTTACGATCACTTTACTCTTCGCCATACTAAATTTCACCCTACACTTTCATTCTATTTCTGTATCTGTTCCTGTACTTCATCTTTCGTCTTTTCCCCTCACATCACCAAACATCATTACTTTCAATTTTCCTCGCCCAGTTTCCTTGCCAAACTACTCATGACCATTTTCATAAGAATTACATTTAAAATAAATAATGTAAATGTACTTATTTGTGGCTAGGCATTGTTGGAGCAAGTCACTTACACTCCTTTTGCCTATGCCTGCTTCTTCTTCGGTATGAACCTTGCTCGAAGGCAGGGGGGTTCAACAAGCAACCACTGAGGTGAAGGCCAAGTTCCTACCTACTTACAAGGTAACTTAATCAGGATTTAGCATCTTAGTTTCATAAAAACAGGTTATTTCGAAAATGACTAGTAAACTATCCCATTTTACCTGCTTTAGTGGCCGCATGGTCTAAGGCATTACTCTCGTTTTTGGTTAGACTACCGATGACAGGGAGAATGGGGTCCGAATCCCTGTTGAGTGTAATGAGGGTTGTTTTTCTTGAATGATTTTACACTCTCCCCCCACAAAAATGCAGGTACACTTACTCTAAAATTCAACCTTCCTCATCCCTAGCTCACTAGTATAATTAGTACATATGCGTATGATCTGAAGAAATAGTAATACACAGGTGCTAAAAAATAGGAAGGACCTTATCTGAAAGCTAGTAAAGTTACTAGAATTACTTTCATGTATTCATACATCAAGCTATGTGATCTGCAACTGTCACTTTTGATATATAATATTAATACCTATAATATAACAGTAACACTAACGATATATTACTGTAAAATGTTATTAACGTTGACCATAAAAAAATAATATTGTATTTTCCAAAACCCTCTTATGAAAATTTGACTAGTTTTTTTACTTTGACCTCCAATATTATTTACTCGGGGAATAAAGTTATAAACTTGCATTATATAAGCATCTTAGTAAAGAGTATATTGTTTTTAAGTTCGTAAATGTTTGTGTGTAAGGTTGGTGCATCTGTATGGCCGGTGATTCAGACCATAAACTATACCTTTGTACCAGAGAGAAACCGAGTACCTTTTGTTGGGATGTGCAGTTTCTTATGGACGTGCTTCCTCGCCTACATGAAGCAGTTGGACGTTCAGAATTTGGCAGCAAAACAAGTTTAAGTTTAGAGGTTATACATACTAACCCATTACTAGCGCAGCAAGATTTATATTTTTAGCAGGGCTATGGATTTGGTAAGAAAGCCTTTGACTCCGGACTCTATTTTTCTACTGTTCGACTCAGACTATTTTTCCTACTATACAACTCCGACATAAATGGTTAAGTTATATTAATTAGTAATAACAAATTTACTGCAGTAAAATGCTCCATTATAGATGGCTTAATGGGAAGCTTCTTTGGCATTGAGTTAATATTTAAATAAATTTGTCAATCTAAATTACATAAATTGCCCCAAGAGAATAAAAAAAAGAAGTATAAAATTAAAATTATATTGTTACCATATATTATACATATTTACTCAAAATTGCTTCCAACTATGACTCCGACCCCACAGTCCTAATTT
This sequence comes from Timema poppense, assembly GCA_902141375.1. NCBI lineage: Eukaryota > Metazoa > Arthropoda > Insecta > Phasmatodea > Timematidae > Timema > Timema poppense. Next base: position 176,234 of record CABFOV010000472.1, read on the forward strand.
TTAGAATATGTTTACTAGTAAATTAAAGTTGATATTTTGTATAGAACATGTTTATGGCTAATATTAACTAAAGCTTGATTCACACATCTTCTAAAATTAAAAGGGCATGAACAAAATATTTGGAATGCCAGGGCTCCGCCGTGGATTCCACGTTAAACTGTAGGTCCTCCATTTCATCTCACAATCACCCTACCATTACACATTAGCATAAGTGTGTACAACCCGAATGTGTAGTAAGACGCGGTGCTAATAATAATTCAGTTTTGTGCTTATGATCTTTGCTTTGTTGGTTGGTGGATGTGTGAACCAGATTTAATAAAAATATACTTTACATTCAAAATGATAAAAGTGATGTATTAATTATAATTACTCTGCCATAGTTAAGAGCATTAAGTCTGTGCTTATAACCAAACAAATTTTAAATTTGCATTAACATCTTAAAGAAATTAAATGAATCATGATTGTTTAAATGCTTCACCTTTTCATTGATAAGGATATAAAATTTACTTACCATTACCAATAGTTATCTGTTTTTCTTTCTTTAACTTCTATGGTTTGATATTGTTTCTTTAGCTTAATATTTCATTTTGTAAAGAGTTAAAATTTATTAAGTTTAAGTAGTACACACAAAATTGTGTTTCAAATATGCCTGTATGTAGTTATTGATAACGATCATCTATCAGATATGGCCAACGTCAAGTCTCAGTAATTTAGTACCTACTTTATCAAAGACATGTTATTATTGTTTAAATAATTGTGATTATATCAAACATATTTACTAAAAATTTACTTAACAATATTTTTTTCAGCTCTAGTTTAATGCATTTAGTTACCATCTAGTATTGCTAATACAGTTTACTAACAGTATTAAGTGCCCTCAGTGGGGTTCTGGAAAAGCCACATATATTTTTTACCATCCAATTATTATACCATTTGTTTCACCTGTTGAAAATAATGGAATAAACAATTTGACAATACTCCAATTTTATCAGATATATTGTCATATATTTGGGGTGTGCGAAGCTTTGTAATAAGTAACCACTTTGACTTTTGCTTTGAAAAAATTCTTGTTTCGACAGAAGCTTTACAGAACCCTAATAAATATCCAATATATTGTATTTTTTCAAACATGAAAAAAAAATATTTGAATTGAAAATGTGGACTTTGCACACCCCTATATATATATATATATATATAAAGCATATACCTGTGATTTTTTCCATGTATAATATTGTATGTTAACTTAAATATAAGCATATGTATAGTTTGATCAAAGTATTATTAAAAATATATTTAATTGAAAAGCATGTTACTTGTGCATTTATTTAAAGCATAGGCTATCCACTATCTCTCTCTTGCTCTCACTCACAGACGGTATAGAGTTGTTAGTTTTTAAGTGTATCCCTCCTCTTTGGCACGAATCAAGATGGCCATGTGCTGGGCAGCAGCATTTTTAAGAGGCAGAATTGGCAAAGAGGCTGGAAAGCTTCAAGGAACCATTTCATATAAATAATGTATCCACCTTTCTTGTACCTTCTACCAAATATAATACAACTACCTTGAATAAAGTGAAAAGAGGTTTTCCTTTTAGAAATATACTACATATTTTCGTATCCATTCCATTTCTTGTGTTTGTTTTTTATGTTATTCCTTTTACATGTTCCTATCTAAGTGTCTTATCTTTCTTTAAAAATTTCCTTTTTCTTCCTTTTGTGTATTTTGATTTACTCTTTTAGGAAGTTGCGTTTAACGTTTCATACTCTCTCCTGATGAGTTTCGATAGAATGAAACCTATGTTGGGGATTGGGTGGTAACAATACATTTTCTTCAAGAGGCAACCATTAACTCTTTGTCCAATGGCTGCAATGCTAAGTGTGAACTTTGTTCTGCTTTTCTTTGTAAAAGCAGGTTTAGTCCACTGTACAGGGGTATTTTATCAAATGGAATGAAATTAAGTACAGCATCTAGTGATAAATGTACTGTGTGGTTGAACAACTTACATTCTAGAAAAAAAGAGCTCCTTAGTTTGCAACATACATATAAAGAGGATGGATTGGCGAAAGGAAACAGGTAAAGAATGACATAACTTCACTTAGACATGAAGACGAAATAATTTTATATATATATATATATATTTCTAATCAGAGAGGTAAGAACGACGAGACACATATTATATAGAAATGATTTATAAAAATAACTGTACAAATTATATGTTTGTATCATGAGTAATGATTGTGCCACATGAGCCAAATAAATCATGAGTAGGAATGGAGATTTTCCCTAATATGATATATTGCTTCCGATATAGTTAATTGTATTATTCTGGTGGAATGAAAGGGCGGTATTAGTTTTGTTTTGTAATGTTATTTTTCGCCGCTTTTCACTTTTAATGTTTTATTTAGCGCTAGAAATTAGCATGCAAGTTTAGTAAAAAATAGGACAAAAATTGTCTTGCTTGGTAAAAATATATTAAATAATTGTACAATTTATTTGTTTCACAAGTCATAGTGCAGTCTGATCTCCAAAATATATCAATAGTTTGATTGATATATATTAGATACTAAATCATGTTTATAAATATATCAATGTTTTTGTAAATAAATCAATATAATCTTTGTATCAAACTTATCGTTGCCATCCCTAATCATGCGCCTATAATTTAATTTTTCATTCGATTGAGTTATTTATAGAGACGTGCATAAGGTGAGGTTATTTTTCTCAAAAAGCAATTATATTATAAGCTGAAAGTAATATTATTTATGTAAATACGAGTCAAATTATTATTCATTAAAAAAACTAGGATAAAACTGTCTAGTTTTTTTTCTTCATATTGTGTATTTAACTATTTATTAATATATATGTAGAAAAATCAAATATAAATACGCATAAAACATTTCACACTTAGTAATATCAGACTTGATATATCAATAGACCTTCTAGCCTTACGAATAGCAATATTGAAATAATCGATTATCAACTTAGGTTTGGACCAAATAATAACACTGAAACACTACTATCAAATATGGAGAAAGGAATAAAAACATGACCGCTTGTAGCAAGGTCCAGATATATTGATGTCCTTGCTTGGACCTAGCATGAACTCTTTTAAAGGCTGTAAACAAAGTATCAATCTATCGAAACTCAGGTATCGTAATGTGTAAAAGTAGAAATTGTGATTTTTAATGCTACCTTAGATAAAAAAAAAAGCTTCTATCCTGAAAACACTAATTTTTCCTGTGATCCATTTATACCTATAAAATAAGTAAAAACTGATACTATTCATATAAACGGCAGCCCTGGTATAGTGCTATCACCAGTGTTAACACATTAAAAAATATATTTCATGATGTGGTATTTTCCAAATTACAAAGAAATTGTGTTTATTTGGGAAAAAAGTTTAAATTAATGTTATACGTGTGAAAATAGTAAAATTCATGTAAACATTTGTTTTATCGCAAGTGCAAATTTTGCATGTCCCTAGTTATTTAGTATCCCATTTCAGTTTAATCAAACAAAAAAAAAAAAGAAAGGAAAGACTACTTGGCGGCTGGTGGTTGTCCTCTTGTGGGATTAAGTAGTAGTAGTAGTCTCATAATATTATCTATTTTAAACTTTGTGTTTCATTTGTGTGTGAAATGTTATTGTTACTATTACAATCAGACCTCTTTAACTCAAATATTAAAACAAACCGTGTTTTTGAACTGACAAAAATTCTTCATCTATTACAGCCATGGTCTTTTATTTTCTTTGCGGACCTGTTGACATAAAAGAAAAGCCACAAAATTATAGAATTATTTTCTAGTTGCACATGAAGAAGTGTCCTGCAAGCCATGACTTAATGTAAACATTAATAAAACAAGATTTCAATCATTGACATGTTGACAGTTTACAAATACATTTCTGTATCTGCCTTAGGGAAGCCACAGTTTTCATTTTAAAATTCTGTTTTTACCCTACTCCTGTGAACCTCCCTCAAACAATGGAAAGCGTCTCCATTGATAAACATGGCTGCACCATAAGAGGTAATTGGTTCACATTCACCAGTACAAGACATGTAGAACTTTTTTTTCATGATATGTTACTACCCATTCAGTTTATACAAATATATATGAATTAAGCTAATGTGTTAGGGATAAGGAGGGTTGAATTTAGAGGAAGTACACTTGCATTTGCAAAAGGTAGAGTGAAAAATTATTTAGTAAAAACAACCCTCAGTACACCTGGATAGACCAATCAGAACATTCGACCACCGAAGATGGTTGCTATATAGAACCTCCCGGTGGTTAACTAGTGACATGTCAGCTAGGCCGTAAGTCCCGGCTTTGGGTTCTCTAGTCATCAACCTTTTTTTAGCTAATTAAGTTAAATTATTCTTACTTTGAGATATTTATTTGTACAAGGAAATAATAACTATATCAAGTTCGTTTTTAGGGTTGTGTGAAGCTTCGAAATTTCAAAATCGAAGGTCAAATCCACTTTACTTTGACACCCACATTAACCTTCACAACTTTGAAACATTTTGAAAAAAGAAGAAAACTAATATATTATGAAGATTAGAAAGAGCATCTCACTAAATAACATTTAATATAATTATTATGAACAGATTAGAAATAGCATCTTACTAAATGACATATTTAAACATATAATAGTTCTTATAACATATAATAAATAGTATTTTAACACCAACAAATGATATTACATATTTAACACAAGCGGAAATAAATTCAGGCATGTTAGCTTAAAGTAATATGTTTTCAACTATAAACCTTCTTTAACTGGATGTACTTAATGGATAGTTATAAAAATTAAAAGTAGTGTAATGTGACAGCAAATAACTTTTTTTTTCACACCTTGCCTTCAATTTTGCTTCACATGTTTCAAGCTTCACTTTGCATTTAAAAGGTTACTCCCTTGTTTAGTTGTATGCTTACAGTAATTTAGTGAACGCTTCTTGTTCTGTTAACTCCTCTGTTTTGAGTTGTTTAACATAAGCAAGAAACACAGTCCACAAGAAGCTGCACACACTGACAAACACCACACGGTTCTTTGGAGAGACGAACGCAAAGTTCACAGTCTGAATGACTGGCCACACACAAGCACCAACCTGAAACAACAAATATAATTGGAATCAAGAGATTTTCAGGCAGCCTGCAAAGAAGAATTAATGTAGTTAATATCCAATTGACCAATGATATTTACTTATCTTGGATGGCTGTACATCCTTGCATTGCAGCAAATTTGTCTTGCATGCCCATATATACTTGTTCAATATAAATTGGGAAAAAAGTTAACATAGTTTTTACAACATAGCTTTAAATGTCATTAGTAAAATTAAAATTGAGGCGGGCGCCAGATTTGATTGAAATAGTAGGTGGGTAAGTTTTTACATCAATTGGCATTCTGATCCAAAAAAAATCATAAAAATATAAAATTAGCTAAAGTATTAAGTTCTTAGTTACAGAATATATAGTAAAGAGCCCATTATACTTAAATTAATAGCACAATCACTTTTTTTAATTGGGACCATTGTTTTAAGAGTGATTTATGTTGAAGAAATAGGCAGCTGTGCCATTACACATGAAACAACAGCAGGAAACATGTTATTTTATATTTCTACTCATATGATAAATCATTGTGACATTATTATTATTATTATTATTAGCGACGCGTCTTACTACCTGTTCGGGTTATATGCACTTACGCTGATGTGTAATGGTAGGGTGATTGTGAGATAAAATGGAGGACCTACAGTTTAATGTAGAATCCGAACCACGGTGGAGGCCTGGCATTCCTCACATTCACAAGTTGTGATTAAAACACGTCTTGTCAGAGGCGAAGGAAGGGTTTGGTAATCAGATAAATCTGTGCCGGGACCGAGGATTGAACCCTGGACCCCAGCATAGAAGTCCGACACCTTACCCCTAGACCGCCAGGTCACCATTTTTTGTGACATTAAAGAATCTTTCTTTCATTAACACAACTCACTTTCATGATAATATATATTTACTTTTCAGAAACTTTTTACTTAATATTCTAATTTGTTTTAAAAAGTACTTAGCATCACTAGTTTTTCTGAGAGGAGTGGGGAGAGCGGTATTACCAAGTAATGTATCCACATTTATATGGTGTCGAGAGTGGGTTATTTTTAAAAATCCCTCTCTCAGAACATCTGGTTGGGATTTGATTTTTGATCTCCAAGTAACTGGCAGTCCAGACAAATTTTATGTTTAGTCATTAGTTTGACCCTCCCACTAGTGATCTAGATTTTATCAGCAGCTCAGGCCCCCTGGTTATGTTGCCATTTATAATAAATAGATACACCTCTTTCAGGACAGTGGCATGTTACTTATGTGTTGGACTCAGCTTAGATCCGGGTATTATACAATATACATTTGTAAGTATACAGCATGACCTACCTTGAACGTTGGCAGAAACTTGGTCCGAACCTCGGCAGCTGCATCGGCAGTGCTCCTGCCTTCCAACAGAGACATGCCGAACAAGAAACTAGCCACAGCGCAAGGGGCATATGACACTTGCTCCACCAGAGACTGTAAGCAATAATAAATATCGAGAACACACTTCATCAAGTGTTGTCACATCAAAAGTAGCTCTTCATTTGACAAGGAGCTGCACCGAGTGTGACAAATGATTATATAAACGTATATACAGTTAATAAATTCTATTATCACAATTAAGAATAATAGTTGGTATTTTTAACCTTGTTAGTATCAGGACAAAAAGTTTAACATTGACTAACAAATTTATTAATTCTTTGTTAATATTTATTTGATGTATAAAATAATAAATATAAACCAAGGAACTAACTGCCTATGTTTACATGAACGTTTTCTACAGGGTTGATAGATATAAGTCAAAAATGCGATTTTACTCTTTCTCTGAAAATGAGTAAACAGCATATTGTGTATAAGAAATCAAATCTGGAGCCATTTCTAAAAGGGCTACGACTGAGTTATACACAATAGTGTCAAAGTCATCTTTCTCTGGCCACACTAAACGATTATACCCAGCACTATGCATAAACTTCACAACAAAATGTTGTCCTACTACTTTATCTATTGTCCCAGGTAGCCACTGATCGTCATAGATAGCCGCAACCCACTCTCCTACAGTAGGATGATTAGACATTTTGTGAACACCTTTGGAACTAGATGGGAGAGAAAGAAGTTGAATCAAGTCTTTTTGTTGACACACAGGCCTATCCTGGTTTTCATTTGATTGTTCAATTATGTCAGAAGAATTTTCTGTATTACTGTATTACTGAAAAAATTAATATCTAGTGACAGTGCATGAAACTTGTAGTTTATACAAAATGGAGAAACAGCAATCACTTGATGAATCTTGTGTGTGCCCTTAATGGTGAGAATATCTTTCTAATTCTTATTGAGAGAACATTTACAAGACTCAATAATTTCAGTTGGAACACAAATACAGAAGTCTTAAGACTATGACAAAGTTCAGTAAAAGTTTCACCATTGTGGACAGTGCTAGTTTGAGAACAAATCATAATCCAAACGTGACGTTTCACCACAGCTCCGATCCCATCTACAGTACCTTTTCCATGGGATGATACAAAAATGTCCATGTAAAACTTTCCAAATTATAATTTTCTTTGAGAAAAGTAATGTTGGAAAATTGTACTTTTGTTTAAATTGCGATGCAGCTCCATCTGAAAATACATGAAGAGTTTTTATGGTCACATTTTTTTTGCTGTGATCATCTAATATGGTTCTCAAAAATGTGTCAACACAATATCTGTCATGTGAAATATTGTCACAAACTATAGCATAACTATCACACTTAACATCAACATACCATATGCTCTGACAAGACATCTTGTGAATGTGAGGAATGCCAGGCCTCCACCGTGGTCCGGATTCCACGTTAAACTGTAGGTCCTCCATTTCATCTCACAATCACCCTACCATTACACATTAGCGTAAGTGCGTATAGCCCGAACGGGTAGTAAGACGCGGTGCTAATAATAATAATAATAATAATAATAACATACCTTATGACTCCTGTAAACACAGATACTTGTGGATTTGACCAATGTGCAGACTGTATCTCATCTTGGTAGTTGCATGTATAGTTTTCAGCAAAATCTACTTGCATCACCATACTACATTCTCGCTTGAGAACTGTTCGTAGAGCTATTAAAGCACTTCTGTGATTTTTCTTTATTAAAGGTATACATAATAAATTGTAGTAGTTGAGCTTTCAGCTCCTCAACAGCATCAATTATAGTTCTCTCAACTATAATATTTTCATACTGTTTGACAATTTTCCATTTGCAGTATTGTACTATTTTGTCACCTACTCTATTTTTCAGACGAGCACCAAACACAACTGAAAACCTGGTTTTACAGATCAAATACTCATAGCCCATACACTTAGAATAATATGGATTGAAAACAATAGATTGTATAAATTATTTGCTTGACGTTTCATAGTCTGACATATGCTGAGAAATAGCTGATCGCAAATTTTTCAAAGTTTTTGTGATATTGGCACAATATGGTCACAATAATATAATATGTCACAATATGGTTTCACATGGCTAGGTCATAGATGAGCAAACTTGCTATGGCCAATACTCACATTAAGATTTTTTCTTTAAACAAATTAAATGCTTCCGTTACAGTAAATAACATATGGAGTCTAGCTTCATACAAAATACTGCCACTTGATTTACTGACACAAGCTGTCTTTCTACTTGGATCTACTTTGCTTATTTCATCATCATTGTAAGACTTCAAAACATTTTCAACAGTTTCATCACTTATTCTATTTCTAGCTATTGAATCTTCATATGAAAGTTTTAGTTCAACGTTAACTGCAAGTTTTTTATGACTGCTACTTATTTTCAAGGACTTTTAGGCATTGACTTTTCAATTTTCTTATTATGCTTTACCTAAAACAGATGAAGATACGATTGATTTTCCAACTTTTTTTTCCTTGCTTTTTGGTAGCATGATTTAATTTTTTCCTTTGTGCTTCTTTAGTTCTTAGAGTTTCTTCAGCAATTGTTTCTTTTAATTTTTTCCTTATCCCTACACTTTTTCATAACATTCTTTCTACCAAGTTTGAAGCTAACATCATGTTTATGTTTTTCCATACACTCTTTTTGACGTTGTGCACCTGTTTTGCCCATATTTTAGATAATATTATCTAAAACTATTCAAAGTAAGGTAAGGTTATGTTAGAAATAAAACTTAAGTTGATTTTGAAATAGTTCACAATCATTAGGATCTTTAAGGTTTTTCACTATTTCAAGATTTCTTATTTATAAACTACTTATCAATATCTGTGTAAAAAGATAGTTAGTCCTTATATATCAAATACATGTATCATTTAAAATTCATGTAAATAAACTCAACAATGTGTTGTTAGTATGAGGACACATTTCAATAACATTTCGTTAGTATCAGGACAAAATTCCAAAGGTTATAAACAAATCCTTATACATTTTTATACTATGGCAACTGGCACCATCTGTTGAAAGAAACCTCTACTAGCAGTTTATAAAACAATGTAAATTTAACCTCACTTTGAAAACTTTTAACTAACTTATCAATGTTTCTGTTAATATCAGGACAATTTAGTAGTGATTCAAGAATAATATTATTCTAAATAACTTTTAATGGACTTCTCACAAAAATGTTAGTGTAAACAATTGCTAAAAATGACAGGGCTTCCTATAATACCATACTTAATTATACAATTTGAATATATTTTTAATAAATTATGTTTGAAATATCTCATATTTCTAAAATTTATTTGGCATATCCTGGTACAAAAACTAAAATATTGTTCCAAATTGTATTATAAATATTATTTTCATTAGAATAATAAAAAGTTATGTTCTGGTGTAAAATATAATTTGAAATTTAAAAAATATTATTTTTTGTTTTGTACCGTTTCTCGTGAACAGACCCCTATGCTAAAATAGGGAAGTGTGGAGAACGTTAGTGAGGATGGATTAAGTACGGAGTTGTAGGTTTTTTAGTTATATGCACAGTTGCAAGTGCTTACACCACAAGGGAACGGAGTGATTAGGTAGGTATATAAGTATGCACTACTTATATACAAAACATATAAAGAGGTGACAAACAAGAAGATTTCCTCTATACCTTAACAACAGCTATCTTCAAATTGGTGCTAGGCCACATGGCATTAGCGAGACTGATCCAACCATGAATCATGGGGGCAACAACAAAGCATCCATAAAACCCGTAACGGGAGGCCTGGGCCCAATCAAACTTGTCTTTGCCAACGATGGCTTGTTGGCACAAGCTGGATATGGGCCAAATAACAGCATATGCCGCCATCCCTCTCGTGATGGGGTACTTTCTGGAGAAACTGGTCAGTTTCCATAGAGAATTCATTGTCAGCTCACATGGATGCAAGAAAGTTTACTGGAAAAGATGTGAGCATGTCAAAAACCATAAAAAAAATTGGCTAAAATGATTTGTTTAATAAAATATTACTCTATTTTTGAGTAAGTTAGTAGAATGTGTGCTACTCCCAAAAATTACAATATACTAACCAAACAATAACATTCGCGTCTCTGAATCCTAAGAAATAGTATTTTATTACTTTAAAGGGTAACTTGTCAACCCTTATACTTCACCTAGCCTAAATAGTATTTTACAAAATATATCTATTTTTTCACATACATATTATCATTAACATTGGTACCTAATAAAATTATTTTGGAAAACGTGTATTTTACATACATGCTTTTATTTGTTGGTAAATTATTTAGTTTGTGTTTGAAATTAGACTTATTCCAATTTTTTGGGATCAATGAGAAGTTTGCTACAAGTATTTATTCTAGAGTAACGAGTACTTGTACCTAATATGGTCCTTTATTTAGTGCCAGTGTTGTTTTGTACTGATCTTGTATTGTTTTATATCTTACGCATTATGTTTGGGGATGTGAATGTATTTTTTGTATTGAATATGTATAATTGCTTATAGATGTCCCGTCAAAATATAATAAGCATATTTGATTAGCTTTATTGCCTAAACAGTTGAAATATGTGCTAATTTGTAATATGGACCCAATTTAAAACCAAAATTAAAGTGAATTAAGTTATTTCTTTACCTTATGAATAAATATATACAATTATTATAATCCATTTGTATTCATAGGAATTAGGAAGGAATGAGTGTTTGAAATTAGACTTATTCCAATTTTTTGGGATCAATGAGAAGTTTGCTACAAGTATTTATTCTAGAGTAACGAGTACTGGTACCTAATAGGGTCCTTTATTTAGTGCCAGTGTTGTTTTGTACTGATCTTATATTGTTTTATATCTTACGCATTATGTTTGGGGATGTGAATGTATTTTTTTTATTGAATATGTATAATTGCTTATAGTGATGTCCCGTCAAAATATAATAAGCATATTTGATTAGCTTTATTACCTAAACAGTTAAAATATGTGCTAATTTGTAATATGGACCCAAGTTAAAACCAAAATTAAAGTGAATTAAGTTATTTCTTTACCTTATGAATAAATGTATACAATTATTATAATCCATTTGTATTCATAGGAATTAGGAATGTTTCAACAGTGAGCAGACCCAGACGAGAAAATTAAACAACTAAATTAATAACTAGCAAACAGTGTAGCCAGGCCATTAAATCAAGCTAGAACATTAGAATTTTCCCTAAAAGTGTGAAATTAAATTAAATTCTTGGAAGCATAATATAACCATATTTTAGCAGCACAGTGCACACTAGTTTATACCATTTGATTGCCATCTAGTAAAATCACTTTAGTGCTCTGGTGGTCGGGATAATAAAATAGTGTGCTGATACAGTTTGGACCAATATCAAACCAAATTACATTCCCAGTGGCATAGAAAAGGGATAAGTACCCCCAGTGGAATGCAATGAGTGTTGATCAATAGTGAGTGCAGTTTGCAACTGCAATTACTGCAGTGCTTTTTAAAAGCTACATTATCACATCATCAGCTGATATTTATTTTACCATTTAAATTATACTTCAACAGTATAATATTTGCTAATCGCTCCGAACCGACCTTTGATATAAGAATACTAATACATCTGTGATGTTACATAAATGGCCTTCAAAGTTGAGTTCTTTAATCAAGTGAGTAGGCACATTGCTTTTTTTATTATCTTAATTGAAGTGAATACTGATACTTCAAGTCACATTTCTCTTATTAAAACCTTCCTGTTTCTTATCGTGTGTATGCCAGACCGAAAGGCAAGGAGACGTATTGACAATTTTGTTCTATTAAAAACTACACAGTTTTATGTTATTTGTTTTAGGAGATGCTACAACTTAAGATATCTAACCTGATACATAAACGAGTCATAATGGAAATGACTGAACAACTACTTCATCGTACATCAGACATTACTCTCGGGTATTAGCTGGGCTACAATGAAATCTGTTATCACTGTCGTGTGTGCCTTTTATAAAAGGTTCCCCATTGCTCGGGGTATGACAACATATGCCGTTTTGTGGCCATCAGCGAGTATATGTCAACAATTTATTGCTGACAATGACAAGCTTGACTTTATTCAGGCAGCTCGGTATGGTTTTTTTGGATGTTTTGTCATGGCGCCTATGATCCATGCATGGCTGGGGTTAACCAACACCATGTTTCCTTCAGTGACACTTGGGACCGCCATCGTCAAGGTGAGGCCTATTAAGACAATGTAATTATAATAGTATTAACACTTCATCTTTGTAGTTTATAGGCCTACTTCTGTATAATATATAGGCCTATATATTTTAATAGAATCACATCTTACTACTCATTCTGGTAATAAACCCATGTAAACTAGGATCGAACCCTGATATCCCCTTCTTAGGCAGTATAGTCTCTTGTGAGGGTAGCGCTTTAGACCATGCAGCCAATGAAGTGGAAATGCTATACCTAATTAACGTAATAAGTGAAAGACTTTGGAAAGCATTGTCTTATTACATCCGTTCAAGCTATACACTTATGTAGGCCTACCACTAATTACTCCAATGGTTTTAAGGGTTAGGAAGATTATATTTATAAGAAGTATACCTGCATTTGCATGAAGGATGAGTAGAAAACCATTTTTGAAAAAACTTCCCTTGGAACACCTGACCGAGATAAATTTGAACCTCGATCTCAACAGCGGAGGTTAGTCTACTATGAGATTAGCGTGTTAGACCATAAGACCACAAGCAAGTTAAAAAATTATTAATACTGTAGCCATAAAAAAGTTGAATGTACTATGACATAAAAATTGTTTGAAAATAAATTGAAGGACTACATTATTAAGACATGTCAGGTCCTGGACCATTGTCGTATAGCTAATCGTTACCATTTTTTCGCTTATTGATGAATGTACTCTACTGCACTTGTAATATATTTGCATAACCAATGTAAATAAAGCATTTATAACTAAACTAAATCATTATATAAGGTTTATAATTCACTAAAGTGCAGTGTAGCACAGAGCTGTGTTACATATCGCGTTTGTAAGTAAACTTAATCCAGAAGGAATCTGGAAGTGTAATTTCTTTAAATCATACTAGAAAGGTAGCTTTCATAATATTCGGGAATTTAAAACCATTGTATGAATATAGGATTTGAAAGCAGATTGTCATAAATCGGGATATGCCTGTACAGTAGAATGGCTCAAACATAAAACTACATTATAATTTATTATTATTATTTTTAATTTTATATTTTACTTTATTTTCTCAAATGCTTTGGCTTGTTTCTGCTACAGCTTACTAAGACTCGTGTGGCTTACGCCTGAGTAGTGGAACTGCCGCTTATAGGTCCTCGAGTAGACCTTTTGGTGGTAACCTTCCCAGGCCACCAAGCTGGAAGCCAACTGGCCAGACCCTATTCTATGCTTGTTTGGTTTGGCCCTGGTCAGTCTCTTGTCTGCTTCTGACCTGGTTTCCATTGGGGCTCAACCCAACCTCAACCAGGTTATTCAGATCCTGGGCCACACCACTTGGCAGTGAAATCAGGATTGAGTAGGAGAGGGTAGGCAGAACCCACTAGTTGGCCCTATAATGATCCCTGCCTATATGATGTGTATGTGGACCCGTGCATGCCCCACGGTTGGGCAGCAATTAATTATATTGATTCCTGTTTTTATGATGATGACAACATGTGTATGGCTTACTGCGTACTTGCCATCACATGGCTATATTATGATCTGATTGAATGTAATTCGGTTGAAATCAGTAAAAATTAATGTTTGCACATGATTTAGTTTGTTAATTGCTCTCTCAGTATTGGAAATTTAATATTAAAATGATACAGTTTTTTGTTCATTTATGAACTGATACAGAGAGCCATTGCTAGTGCTTGTTACAAACCGAGATTTAGTTGGATTACTATACACACAAGCTGCTTATATATGAACTACTCCTTGCTTCTTGGACCCTTTGTAACCAGTGTTAAAACCAGCTAATAGAACTCCTAGCAACCTTATGTTGCGAAGACTAGCTTCCCATTGGGTAAAGGCAGCCAGCTCATTGCCTACTTTTGAAATAGAACAAAGGGAGTTTTTTTTAAAGAAAGAAAGTTTTAAAACGTATTATATTGAAATTACTTCTGAAAATGCCTGATAATCCATGGATGAAGTATTAAAAGGAAAATTTACATACAGTTCTTTAAAGAAAAATACACTTCATCCATGAATTTTTAATCAAATGAGAGGGGTCCAAAACAATATAATTACAGCTTCTTGGATTGCACGTTATTGTCCTGTTAGTAGGAGGCCAATAAAGAGATGGGAGGAGCAGATAACAGAAAGTGTACAATTGAAAGGAGAAGAATGAAAGCAATTTAAGGGGTAAAAATGGTGGAAGACTAGAGTAAAGATACAGGCATTTTAGTAAACTGACCTGGCCACAGGCTGGAAACACTTGATGATGATGAAGCTATTTTATGGATCTAATTTTACTGTACTAGACCCAAAATACCATAAATTGCAGTGGTGGAAATGTATTTTTTTAAATAGTGTAAAATAAACCATTAATATTAAAAAATAGCTTGTCTGTTTTGTTCTTGAGATCTCAAATCGGTTGAGAATTATTCATTTGTTATACCTAGTGCAGTGACTCACATGTCTTAAAAGAACTAGTGAACTGCGAGGGAACCCCCGTACCCCCTTCCCCAGAAGAGATTAGAAGGGGAAGAGGATCTAATAAACATCCCCCTGCAATTTTTGAAACATTCAACACCTCAAAAAGCTATTTAGAGGAAACTTTTTTAATTTTTTTCATTCTTTTTTCTTGTTATTATCTTTTAAATCTCCTATACCCATTACTACTTATAAAAGTTACCACCACAACATATTGACCCCCGATACATAGGGTGACCAACTTTTCAGAGAGTGAACCGGGAGACATCCTTTGAATGATGACCTTAGTGAGTTTAAGAGAGGGGAACACACATACAGGATGATCAAAAAATGTATTAATATATTTGCACTGGTGCTCTAGATGATTCTAAAGACGCCGACTACATGAACAAGGAAAACAAACAAAATAGGAGAACTCTTGACAGTAAAAAATTGTAATGCATGTTTACATATGAGTATAATCAAGCAAGTAAACAAGCTAATACATAGAGTAACATCAGAGCACAATCTAATATTTCCTAAAATTACCTATTATGTAGGCCAAGATAATTAACAAAACTGCAAGTTAAAATGCTGACACACTCACAGAGTGAACTCAGCGTGAAGCGCCAATGGTTTAGCACAACAGGTAAAACCCCGGTAAAGAAATATAATTCTAATCCGCCTCTTAAACAGAATTGCTATACTAGCTAGAAAAATAAATAAAATAATGAGGTTAGTATAGGTAATTCCCCCCCTGTGTCCGGAGATCCAGACTTTCTACACAATACGATAGCAATAGCTAATTTGTTGCGACAAAGTCTTACAAACTGCTACACACTAGCAGGGCCAAAACAGAACCTGCTCAGCATATTTTATAAACAACCCTATTTTAAGAAACAAGGACTCTATATGTTAGTGAAGCTAGCTTGATTCTATTAAGTTAAGTTACAAAGGTATCAGACAACTAACTGTTAGTTCTGGTCATAAATGGACTGGCAATATATCTAGGGAAAGTTCCAAATCAGGGTTCTAGACCTTAACTTCACAAGGACTGGCATGCAACCAGTTGGTTTAAGTCGGAATCATGAGAAACACAACCATATAAGGGTTATAATCGATGAAAGTAAAATAGGATGAGGGCCCCGCCAGAAGAGTAGGAACAACCCACTGGTTGATCACCACAAACAGGTGAACAACAAAACTTGAATAATGTATAGTACATGATCCATGCCAGATGGACAGAAACAACCCAGAAGTTGAGCACCGCAAACAGGTGAATAACACAACTTAAATAACACATAGTACATGATTCATGCCAGATGGGCAGACCCACAAGTTGATCACTGCAAACAGGTTAATAACACAACTTAAATAACACATAGTACATGATCCATGCCAGATGGGCAGAAACGACCACAAGTTGAGCACTGCATACAAGTGAACACTATGTGAGGCATCCAGATTACCCAAGATATGCAAACCAATACCTAGCTAGGTATAACCATCAGGCCTGGAACAACCTAAACAACCCCTTGAATCCCTGCAGATTAAAACATGGTCATGCAGGCTGAGGAGTGAGACACACCCCTAACTAAACCGCTGGCCTTAAGGACTGAGCAAAAATATTTGAGGCGAGAGATCACTCCTGGCATGTACAACATGTCATAATTGATAAGAGGCTAACCTAATAACACATATGATAACCACAATAGCAACACACACTCTCAACAGACATGGAAACTATCACTAAACTTTACATTCTGGCAGTTGAGCCACCCACTCCCTACTAAGTTGAAAGTTCAAACATTATGATGTATTATTTCCGTTTATCCGGTCTGTCCATCGGCACCATTGTCGTGACCACTGAGTTATGACTTTTGGCTGAATGAAGAAACATCGAACTTGTAGAATATTTGACTGGTACTGTATGTGATTTGCATTAAAAAAACAAACAAAAAATGAATAATTCCTGTGTTGAATGAACTTTTCAATCTACTCATAACATTAAACAACCCAAGTGCAGTTTACTCAATTTTTTAGGCTTCTGAATTTTTTAGGCTTCTGATGGCCTATTTGAACACTTTTAAAACATTGTGGAGAAACAGCATGTAAATTTCTACTTTACTTTAATCCTCACCAGTCTCATTTTCAACATATTCTATATTAAAGTTGGACATTCTTCTCGTCTCATGCTTTGAAAATATAAAACTAAGGCAGACTAGCATTTTTACATCTTCTCTACAGCCAGTAAGAGTGACAGCCATCTTGTTGGGATATTTCTAAGAGAGTATCTCCTTTTATTTTAACAAATATTAAAAAAAAACATTGAAAGCTTCTGCACGTTTAGTAGAAACTAAAAAGTGACCAAAAGCCTCAATATCATACAAAAGTAAGTCGCATCCTTTTTTGGCGGTGTTATGCACCAGGTGTTCTGGACATTGGCAGGTTAGGTTTTTTCATTATCTTTATTTAGAATTTGGTACACTGAATTAAATTTACATTTGCAGAGTCAGCTGAATATTCAGGAAGCTTAGAAGTATCATTATTGTGTTTAGATAAAAGGTCCACAACCTTATCTTGAATTTTATCTGCTGTTTCATTAGAATCTTAGAAAAAATCAAAGAGCCTATTGCATACCCCATTTTTGACATCAAAGTACTTGAAGGCAACCTTTTTTTGTTCCCATGGTTTGACGCATAATTTGATCTACTTTAAAATGTATAATTCTTTTTCACATCTTGTAATGATATCGATTTTCCTATCTTTATTAATATTTGAGATTAAATATTTTCATATTTCTTCTTTTCAGTTAATTTAAATTAAACTCCTCTTTTCTAAACTACGGCCAAGTT